>JBAKBP010003317.1:0-155989 GCA_037953745.1 Lithodes maja
CTGGCCGCCGCCCTGACCGACGCCCTCGCCGCCGCCCTAGGGCGCGCGCCTCCCGAGTTGGCCGTGGGCGTACTGGGCTACCAGTTGGAGCTCCTCGTCAGCGTAGACAAGACCCATTCTACGTTTTTCAATGGCAGGACGTAGTTGATGGGGATGGATACAACCCTGATGTGCCACCTTTTGATGAGGCACTGGAGGGTTCAGGCATTACCCCCAATTTTCCTGCAGGCCCCAATGCTCCACCACACCAACTATTTGAGGCATTCTTTGATGAGGAGGTGGTAGGCTATGTTGTCAAAGAGACAAACAAGCAGCACCAATTCCAGGTACACTTTTTGGGCAAGGTGACCAAGGGCCATATGAGGAAGTGGACCCCAGTGACTCATCAAGAATTCATGGTGTTCCTGGCACTCACCATGCTAATGCCTCATGTCAGGAAGCATAGGTTGCCTGACTATTGGATCACCAATGATCTAATTTCAACCCCTGCCTTCGGGAAATATATGGCTCGCGACCGGTACCTTGATATCCTCGCAGCGCTCCATCTTGTCACCAACACCGACGTCCACCGCCCAGACAAGCTGTGGAAGATTAGGACGTTGTATGAGATGATGCGAGACCGCTTCACCTCCTACTTCAAGCCCTTCCGCAAGGTCGTCATTGACGAGTCTCTTGTGCTGTTCCGGGGAAAACTCAGCTTCCGGCAATACATCCCCTCCAAAAGACATCGCTTTGGCATAAAATTTTTTGTGCTGTGCGACTGCACAACTGGCTATGTCCTGGACTTCCTGGTGTACAGCGGGAAGGAAGGGGACGTGCTTGTGGACCCCCTCATTGGATTTGGCGGAGCAGTGGTGCAAGCCATGATGGACCGCTACTTCCATAAAAATCACGTCCTCTACACGGACAACTATTACACGTCCCCCACTCTCTCACAGTACCTGCATGAGCGCAAGACAGGGACTGTAGGCACAGTACGAGGGAAAAGGAAGGGCATGCCAACTTTCCCTGCAAAGACCAAAAAAGGTGATGTCTTCAGGAAGAAGTCGGGGCCCATTCTGGCTATCCACTGGCACGACCAGCGGAAGGTCAACCTCCTGACCACCATCCACAAGGGGGAAATGGTGGAGACTGGCAAGGTGGATCGCCGCACCCAGGCCAGGGTGACCAAGCCCGATACTGTCCTGGACTACAATGTCAACATGAGGCTGGTGGACAAGTCCGACATGCAGATAGGCTTCATTGACTGCCTGCGTACCTCGTGCAGATGGTACAAAAAGTTCTTTCTGCATATGGTGGACATGTCAATTCTGAATGCCTATAATATATACAGGCTTCGGAATGAGAACCCACCCCTGAAGTTCAACAGCCTGCGGAGGTTCCAAAAGCAGGTGTTGACGGGGCTCCTGGAGAAGTATGCTACGCCACAGAGGGCAGTGGCACATCCTGGGCCCGCCGTTATCGACCGCTTGCAGTCTGCTCCATACCTGCTTAGGCACCAGCTTGGTTACTTTCCTCAGAATGCAGCAGGAAGAACAAATCAGAAGCGGTGCCATGTCTGCTACCACAGCAGGGTGAGGCCGCACCCAGGTAAAAAGTCAACCACGGAGTGTGTGGAGTGCAAGGTGGCACTCTGTGCTGTAGGGTGCTTCGCTGCTTACCACACCAAGCAGGAGTTCTAATAATCATACTGAAATTGCCCAATAAAATGACAATATGTACACTATAATTATATATAGGCAAAAAGTGAAAGAAAAACAATGTATTATAATAAAAAAGTCAAGTATTATGAGAAAATTGATACAAATACAATTCCACCATAATAATATGTGAAAGTGACACATATGTATATACCAAGTGACATTCATATGATTAGAACCTATAGAAATAGATAAATCAGTGAAAAAAGACACAATAAATTGTATATAAAACGTTTACAAATCATATAACTAAGTGAAAGTGACACAAGACCTAAGATTTGATGGCCAAAGTATAATAAACACCTGTGATAATGAATAATCAGTGCCTAATACAACAATAACCTACCTCAATTACTAATAAAATGTACGGTATCGAGTGAAAATGAGCATTATCAGTGACAGTGACACTCTCTAAAGCATATTTGTCAAAGTGAAAGTGACACAAGACCTAAGATTTGATGGCCAAAGTATAATAAACACCTGTGATAACGAATAATCAGTGCCTAATACAACAATAACCTACCTCAATTACTAATAAAATGTACGGTATCGAGTGAAAATGAGCATTATCAGTGACAGTGACACTCTCTAAAGCATATTTGTCAAAGTGAAAGTGACACAAGACCTAAGATTTGATGGCCAAAGTATAATAAACACCTGTGATAACGAATAATAAGTGCCTAATACAACAATAACCTACCTCAATTACTAATAAAATGTACGGTATCGAGTGAAAATTACCAATATCAGTGAAATTGATACCCTAATAAACATATTTTATATAATTGGCCTCAAAATAACTAGAAAATATCAAAACAAACATCACATTCTCAATATCAAACACTAAAATCGTCTAAGGGAGATAAATACTTTGGCGCGGCGAGCGGCTAGGTGCGTCGTAGCCAGGGCGGGCCGACGCTTTCGGACGCGTGAGGAAATTCCCGCATAAAAAAGCACTCGTCTTCCCGCGCTCACCATTATGCAACCAGAGGGGCTAGAGACCTCTACTAAACGCCATTCGACAGAGGAAGGTTTGTGGAACATTATTTTTTTTTATTCACAACATTACATGCAATATTCATTCTTTTACAGAGTAGTTAACATAGGTAAAAAATCCTCAAAACCCCCGGTACAGGAGTACAGTCATAAGCTATAGCCCCCGGGGCTGGAGGGTTAATTAGTACATTTATATAGGTTGTGGGACACATTTATACATACAGTAATCTCCCCCATATAAGGCCTGTCATTATCCGAACCTCGCCAATTCCCGGACAGGCCATGGTATACATAAATAAATAAAGTTGTTGTATATGACTTTCAAAGCATTTCGATTTGAAGCGCCAAGATTCTGAGTGACCGAAATCGCCGATATATAATCAGTTACTTATCATTACAGTATTTATTATATCTTATAAACATAATACAGTAGTAGGTAGCCAACTTACCATAATACTAAATTATATTTCATAATAAACTTACATAAACCGAGTAATCTTGGCCAAACCGATACGTGTGTGGTTTTGTTTATCGCCGGTTTACTAAAGTGCCACCATTATCAATTTTCTTCGAGCCGACTCGAGCGGGAGTTTAAACCCGAAACATATTAGAAATATAAATATAAATATAAATAGTTGTAAATGACAAGAAAACATTAACCCTCTCACCACGGAAGGCCTCTTGAACGCCCATAAAAAAGCATATAACAGGTACCCGGAAGGCCTCTTGAACGCCCAGTGGTTGAAAGCCTGTGAGCTTCGTGTGCGAGGCGTCGGTCCGACGCATGTAAACAACAGCCGGCTGGACCGACGCCCCGCATCTCCGGCCACAAGAAGGAGAGCGTCGCTTGTTCGTGTGTGCCTGTATGTTGTTGTTAAGTATCGAAAAGTGGTGTAAAGTGGCTGTTTTGGCCATAAAGTTATCTCCAATGAAATCATCATCACAGCTCAACCAGTTGACTTAGAGAGCTCTACTTAATGCCATTCTACAGGTAAATAACACAGCTACGCTTGGGGATGCGCGGGAATGCGGGAAGCAGTCTGATTAACGAATATACGGTAGCCTAGCCTAGACGTTTTTCGGCCAAAACACTCGGGTTTCGAGGAATATATATATAATACATAGCCGGGGCTGGAGGGTTAAAAGGATGTGTTAGTTACCATAACCCTCGTGGCCCGGGCTGCCTTTCTAAAGGACGGAGCTCGTATCCGGGCGATCTGGCCGAAAAACGTCTAAACCTAGGCTACCGTATCTTTGTTATTTTAATGGCTAGAAATTTCCCCCACATCCCTAAACGTAGTGCGGTTTCCAATCTGTAGACTGGTGTTGAGTAGAGCTCTCTAAGTCAACTGGTTCAGTTGTGATGACGATTTCCGTGGAGCGAATTTTTCCGCGATGTTGACAATATCGGAGCTTTTCAGACACTAATTTCGTCATATAATAATAATAATAATAATAAGCATGTTACTTATTTCTCATAAGCGCCAATTTTTCCGAAGAATTCACTAGCGCTCGAAAAGAGAAAGAAAAAAGAACAAAAATCAATGCATCAAAAGAAGGCTTATATACAACACACATTTAACAATCACTAGCAGTGGCAAAATAGCCTAAACTCTATAGCCATCTGTCATGACACCTCTCTCAAGATCATAGCTTCTCTCAAAGAGAAAAGTCTTAAGTTGTCTCTTGAAACATTCAACAGAACTCAGTTGTCTCATGGACAGCGGCAACCTGTTATACAACCTCGGAGCCATGTAGGAGAATGACCTCTCAAAGAAAGAAGACTGCTGGAAAGCCCTTGGTTCATCAAGACGAAAAGGGTCATTGTCATGACGCACAACTAATAATAATAATAATAATAAGCATGTTACTTATTTCTCATAAGCGCCAATTTTTCCGAAGAATTCACTAGCGCTCGAAAAGAGAAAGAAAAAAGAACAAAAATCAATGCATCAAAAGAAGGCTTATATACAACACACATTTAACAATCACTAGCAGTGGCAAAATAGCCTAAACTCTATAGCCATCTGTCATGACACCTCTCTCAAGATCATAGCTTCTCTCAAAGAGAAAAGTCTTAAGTTGTCTCTTGAAGCATTCAACAGAACTCAGTTGTCTCATGGACAGCGGCAACCTGTTATACAACCTCGGAGACATGTAGGAGAATGACCTCTCAAAGAAAGAAGACTGCTGGAAAGCCCTTGGTTCATCAAGACGAAAAGGGTCATTGTCATGACGCACAACTACACCATGGTGTGCCGGTGGGCGCCTGAGCAGCTCCGCAAGGTACCTAGGCTCACCAAATTTGAGAACCTTAAAAGTCACCAAACACAACTTAAATTCTATTCTTGCTCTTACTGGCAGCCAGTGCAGTTCTATGTGAAGAGATGTAGTAGGAGTTCTAGGTGGAACACCAAAAATTAGTCTTGCGGCCCTGTTAAGAACAGACTGAACTTTCTTCAAAATATAATTTGGAAGACCCACCAACAGGGCATTGCAATAATCAACACGAGAGAAGACCAATGAGTGAACCAACGTCAGGAGGCAACGTCTGGTTATAAACGGCTTCACCAAATAGAGATTTCTGATGTGCAAGTAACAACTTTTAACTATCTGGTTTACATGCTCTTTGAAATCTAATCGGGAGTTCACATATACACCCAGATTTCGAACAGAGTTGGCCGGTCGCAGCTGAGATCCACCCACATTGATGGAGAGGGCACCTACTATATCATCAGCTCTTCTATTTCCTCGGATGATGAGAATATCAGTTTTACCATCATTTAGTTTAAGTTTTCTCGCTCTCATCCACTTCTTGATATCAGACATCAACAATTCCATCTTACTCCGTATATCAACTATATTTGTGATTCTCACATAAATCTGGGTGTCATCTGCATAAAAGTGAAAGGTGACATTATGTGCACGAAGCAGAAGAGACAAACTGCTAATATAAATTATAAATAGGATAGGACCTAAAACTGATCCCTGCGGAACACCATACTGCAGGGGTGTCGAGTCCGAGACCACTTGATTTACCATCACACTCTGGGATCTACCTGACAAGTACGACCCAAGAAGCAAGAGAGCGGAGTCACGCACACCACAATCATAAAGATCACTCAATAACAACTCGTGATCCACTGTGTCAAAAGCCGCAGAGAGATCAAGCAAGACCAATAGTGAGGCCACACCATTGCAAATGTTCTCAACTAGATCATTATGTACTCTAATCAATGCTGTTTCAGTTGAATGATGCTGTCGGTAAGCAGACTGAAAAATTGGGATAGTTTCATTCTGCTGAAGTAGTGGTTGTAATTGGTCAAGTATTGCACGCTCTAATATCTTTGATATGAAGGACAGGTTGGAGACAGGACGATAGTTCAACATGTTCTCAACATCAAGTCCAGGCTTCTTTAGAGTAGGTCGGAGTAGTGCATGCTTTTCAGAATGTGGGAAGCTACCTTCAGAGAAGCACTTATTAATTATTTTGGAAATATACTCAACTGTGTGATCATAGACTCTTGGTAGCTTGGAAACATTTATGGGATCCAACGGGCAAAATGTTTTATTGAGGTTTCTTATGTAGGACGAGATCATGACCACCTCTACTGAGTGAAAGGATGAGAGGACATTATTAGGAATGTGTCGGGGTTGGAGTACAACTGAAAGTTCTTCACCAACAGAAGAATCATCCAGTTCCTGTCTTATGCGAGTTATCTTGCCAGCAAAAAATGCCACAAAGTTGGCAGCCAACTCGGCATCGGGTACAGAAGGTCTTAAGCTGACTCTTGTTTTTCCAAGTAAACTGTTTACAATTGAAGCCAACCTCCTCTGGTCGTTACCACACGAGTCAACTTTTCCCTGATAATACACTTTCTTTTCATCTTTGATTTTGTGGACCACAGCTCTTCTGGCTGACAGATATTGCAACCATGTAGAGTCTGTTTTATTTTTCCGCCATTCACGTTCAGCTCTTCTACGCGCTCTTCTAAGAAATTTAACTCGAGTGCTATACCAGGGCGAATCATCTCGTACTATGATTTTCTTCTCTACTTCTGGACAGTGATGATCGAACACTAATTTAAGTGCATTTCCATGTACCTCCACCAGCTCATCTGAAGTAAGGTTGAAAGTATCAATACTTCCCAAGTACTGTTTTACTTCACTGCTAGCCAAATTTAGGTCTGCATTTTTATAATTTCTAAATCTGATTACTTTTTCATGTGTGAGTGGCTTAGGGAAATCAAAGCTGAAAGTAATCAAAGCATGATCAGAGGTATTAGGGTCAGCATTCTCAACATCAACATCCAGAACACCACCAGAACCCACAGGAGAGAAAACCAAGTCAAGGGTGTGTCCTAAGATATGAGTTGGGTGGGACACATGGTTTACAAAATTGTTCTGATCAGTCAACTCAAGGAACTCAGGAGAGAATGGCTTCAGATGAGGGCTGTCAACCCAGTAATTAAAATCTCCACATATCAAAAGTCTTCCGGTTTTAGCAGAAAATTCCTCGAGAAACTGCCCAAACTCTTCCATAAAACCCCTATCTGTGCCACGATGGCCAGGCCTATAGACAACTGCCATTCTTAGAATTTGTTGATGGAGTTTTATTTCCATTGAACGTATTTATCAATACCAAATATCAGTGTGAGGGGCTGGGTTATGGCTTATTTGCAAGATATTCACCAGAGATGTGGAGTAGACAACTGCCACTCCACCACCCGGATGATCTCCCCTAGGCCTAGGAACATTTATTATGGAATGGGTTTTAGGCAATGCCGCCTGGATAATATTCAGATCTGACTCGAACAACCAGGTCTCAGTGAGACATAATACATCAAGGTTACGTTCATCCAAGATCTCGCAAATATGATCCATTTTGTTACGCAAGGAACGAACATTCAACAGACCCAGTTTCAACCGGCTCCCATGTGCATTTTTCAGTTTTTTGAACCTACAAAATTGGTGTTCTCAATAACTTTATTTCTCTGAGCTGTCATTAAAGGACAATTTCTACTTGAGGCGAAATGATTTGGCGGCTCCGTAACTGATGTGGAGCTCATACAATTTATACATTTGGGGGAAGTCTTGTTGGTGCAGTCTTTTGAGTTATGAGTACCGGCACAGAAGTTGCATTTTGGATCCTCATTTTTCCGAAAATACCTGTCACTGGTATGACCAAAGCCCTGGCAATGGTAACATTGTGTTACCCAGAAGCGATCGTATGCACGACATCTCACAAGTCCAACATACACAGAATTGCCATCATCCACAATGGAAGAGCGTATTTCAGGTGACATTTTTACTACCGCAGTCTTAGTGTGTGCATCACTCTTTTGCTTAGTGAATAGCAAATTCATAGCTAAGCCATCGTCGACCAGGGACTTTATTCTTGGGTTCTTGTTGAGGATGCTGGGAATGATCTCATTATCCTCAGCGTCATTAGCAATGCCTACCAGAGTCATTTTTGGCATCATCTTCTTTGGTTCGGAGACACTGAAGGCACTGTCCACCCCCAAACACTGATTGATGGCCCTTTCTGCATCTTCTTTGGCTTTCTTGGATGGAAGTCGTACCACCAGTACACCTGAATCAGTTCTAGTTAACTTGTTAACCGGAACCGAAGCCAAAGCAGTCTCGATTGCCTTTGTATCTGGTGGGCTTACTGGCTCGGAGGATCGGTCTTTTGGCTTCACTACCAGGACCTGATGGTCCCAGACAGTTTTTTTCTTTCCACCATCTACCACCTCAGTGGTGCGTTTGGTCGGCTCCTTTTTGGTCTCTACTGTTTCCCTCACTACCTTTTCCTTGCTCTTCAAAACCTGCACTACATTCTTCTCAAACTCTCTTTTCTCTTTTTCTCTCTCTTCCACCTGCTCCTTCATGATTTCTTCCAATGCATCCACCTTAGCATTCCCCACCCTTGTCCACTCATTTTTCTCCTCACTTATTACTCCCTTTACTTTCTCACTTAAATGGCCCTCATACTCCTTTAGCTGCTCCTTGAGTGCCATGTTCTCTGCCTCCAGCTCATCTACTTTCCTCATCACAGCATCTAGGTTAGCAATTAATGGCCCATCTGCAGTTGCTACTGAACTGGCTCCACATATTTCTGTCAGTGACTCCACCTTCACACCTATATCTCTCCTCCAATTCTCCATAACTCCCTTCCATCTTAACAGACCCATCATCTGTCTCTTCACCACAGTCAATTGATCCTCCACTTCATTACCCCCTGCCAGAAATCCCTCAAATTCATAGCTCTCTTCATCTCCCAATAAACTCTGCCTCCGTTTGCCTTGGCCGGCCATTGTTTATATTTATGTAGCCTACAGTTAAAAATATACAAAACACTTAATAAAATTACAGTAAAATTAAACTACTACCTGGGATAAACCCAGGTAGTGCCGTCCCCGTTTGTGTCACCCTATCTTGAAAAAAGAACAAATGGAAAAAATAAATAGAAATGGGTGTTTGCGAGGTCACCACGAGCAGGTGGGGTACGACTTGATTACCTTCCTAAGAAGGTAACCCAACCGAGGTGTCGCAAGTACTAGGCAAAGATGGAATTGAAAACTTTAACCGTGTTTTGGGCCTTCAGCAGTAGCAGATACGTCACTCGGAAAACTAAACCTCATTGGTTACGATACTGCCACTGCGCAAACAACAACAACATTGATCCGACGTCTCCTTCTTGTTTTCGGAGGTGCGGTGACGCAATGAACGGCTTTGTTTACATGCGTCGGACGCACAGCGTTCAGACCAAGCTGAATAGGCTTTCAACCTTACTGTCTGTTAAAAGGACACCCGGGTACCGGCCCATCTGCCGCGGTGTCCTTATAAAAGGACACCCGGGCTGGAAGGGTTAAATAGAGTGTTTGTTGGCTTAATTGGCTTGACGTTTGGGTTCCGAGGCGAGGTGAGGCACCCCTACTGGGCCTCTCTCTCCCCCACCCCGCTCGTCCTCCTCAGCCAACACAGCCGCCTCGCCTATCACCCGCCGCTTCTTCCTCGCAAATGTGGATTAGGGGGTCGCAAATTTAGAGGAAATGGCAAATTTCCCTTATAATTCTACGGGCTGGTTCGCACATGTGGAATCTACCTCGCAAATGTGGAATATTATACTTTTTCCAAGTTTGAACGTTAATTCGTGCATGTGTGAACCGAGCAAAAGGGGTTGGGGACGGACGGGATGTTAATTCGTGCATGTGTACCATGGGGCCTCCAGATTGATGCCGTCCTGCCTATTTTTTTGGTCGTGGCCGGACGGGACGTTAATTCGTGCATGTGTGAACCGAGCTTAACGCGTTGTTGAGTAACGAGCTTTCAATCATACGCGGTCACCTCAAATGCGAAAGCTCTGGTCATACACGGTCATGCTCCAATATACCGCGGAATGGGCTTGGCCCTGTGACGTCACGCTTGGGTCCGATCGCAGTCCCGCCCTCCCTCTCAGTTTGTTTACAACTGTCGGTCGGCGTATACCTCCATATTCTCGGTGATTATAAGGATCTTTCCTACTGTTTCGTAACAGTTATGCCTCCCCCCCGTTACCTTATTGTATTTCTATGATGTGTGAAGTGTACTTTATGGTATTTTTATGTGTGATGTGAATATTATGTGTCAAAAGAGGGAACTTTGGGACTTTTATTTTTTTGGCCATCACAATAACACTAATAAAGGTTAGTAAAGGCTGTCATATTTACCTTATTATATTTTTATGATATGTGATGTACAGGGTAAAACGGGGTAATTTCGCCGCGGTGCTAATAATTTGCATTCAAACGCCGATACCTCCGAAACTATTGCATGGATTCGGCTGCAGTTTGGCTTAGGTTGTAGAGCAGTTTTGGTTTAGGTTGTAGAGCAAGTTTGGCTTAGGTTGTATAGCTAGTTTGGCTTAGGTTTTGTTGCAGTTTCGCGGGGCCTGGAGCCGGGGCTAGCGGCGCGTCTGACAGTATGGTCGGGTGTACACTAGTTGTACTAGTTGTACACTAGTTGTACTTACACTAATTGTATTTGCGGGAGTGAGCATGCTCGTTAATTCCCGCCTCCTAAGATATGTTTGTCATACCGTGCTTTGAAACTATGCACTGATGGTGCAGACACTACTTCGGCTGGCAATTTGTTCCACCCACTAATCGAGTTGGTAGGAAATCTTTTAATTTTCAGATCAGATTTACTATTAAGCACTTTTAGTTTGTAGCTGTGACCTCTTGTTCTCTCACCTCCATCCCTCTCTATGAAGTTTTCTTGGTCGATTTTGTCAATACCTCTAACACATTTGTATATCTGAATTTGCTGTCCTCGTTTCCTTCTCTGTTCCAGTGTAGGTAGATTCAATCTCTTGAGCCTCTCTTGGTACTCCAAATTTTCCAAACCTGGGATCATCCTCGTAGCTGCTCTCTGTACCCTCTCAATTTTGTGGATATGTTTCTTCATGTGAGGGGACCACACTACAGATGTATATTCCATCCTGGGTCTTATTATTGCCGTTATTATTTGTTTCATGGTGTTTTCATTAAGATAATTGAAAGACATCCTTTTTTTTTTTTTTTTTTTTTTTTTCTATGTGATTGAGGAAGGCAAAAGGCATAACTGCCTATCTCTTGCGCCAACAACACAATCTACACTCAATGAGAGCTCTGTGGGAAAGCCCGATCGTGGCCATGGCCTTTCTCAGGGACTCGGGGCTGTTCGGCCAGGCAGCTTAGGGAACAACAACAACAACTGCCTATAGCGAGTGCCTCCCCCATAGTTGAATGAGTGACAGGGCCAAAATCAAGGGACGTTCGAGCCAAAATGCCTGGACACACGGAGTTTGAAGCAATTTAAGTCATAGGAAGAGGGAAAGACTGATTCTGGGAGAGAGTTCCAGAGCTCAGATGTTGAGTAGAAGAAAGTTTGAGAGTAATGTTTCACTCTTGGGTTGGAGAGTTGCACAGAGTAGGGGTGGGATTGAGTTGCAAGACGGGTACCACGTGCCCTACGTAAAGGAGGTGGTATGCACTGGGATAGCTCTGAGGAACACTGATTATTATAGTAGCGATAGAATAGCGAGAGAGATGCAACATTGCGGCGGAGAGAGAGAGATTGCAGAGAGTTGGTGAGTGGACGGGAGTTAATGATACGAAAGGCCTTCCTTTCAACTTTGTCTAGGAGAGCGGTGTGAGAGGAACCTCCCCACACATGTGAACAATACTCAATACAAGGGCGCACTATACCCCTGTACAGAGCAAGAAGCTGTGCAGGGGAAAAGAACCCCCTAAGGCGGTTGAGCACACCCAGCTTCTGGGAGGCTGCCTTAGCAAGACTGGTAATATGGTCCTTCCAAATGAGAGCAGAAGAAAAAGAGACACCAAGAATATTTAGAGAAGATGAAGGGTTGATTTTTGTATTGTTGAAGAATAAGGGATAGTCCGCTGGGAGATCCTGACGGGTATATAGATGGAGAAATTGGGTTTTGGAAGCATTAAAGTTAACAAGGTTTTCTCTGCCCCAATTGGAAATACTGTAGTATTTAGATCAGAATTTAAGAGTTCTATGGCTTCATTACGTTTGTCGTTGAGCGATTGCTGGCTGGGGCATTCTGAAAACTAATGTAGTAGTGTAAGGTTGAGTCGTCTGCGTATGAATGGATGGGAATTAAGGTACAGTTAAGGAGATCATTTATAAAAATTAGAAAGAGAATAGGAGATAGGACAGAGCCCTGAGGAACACCGGAGTTTATAGGGTGAGGAAGTGAAAAATGGCCGTCCACAACCGCAGCTATGGAACGGCCGGAAAGGAAATTAGAGACAAAGGCACAGATGGAGGGATAGAAACCGAAGGAGGGTATTTGCCAATAGTGCTAGTGATTCTCTCACTATCTTATTTACGTGGCTTTCTGGAGACATGTTATCCTTAAATTCTATCCCCAAGTCTTTTTCTTTTTCTGCTTTGGGAATCACTTCGTTTCCTAGTTTATAATCTTTTCTAGGTCTGTACTTGCTTTTACCCATTTCTAGAGTCTTACATTTCCCTGCATTGAACTCCATATTCCATTTGATGCTCCATTCATGGATCTTTTTCAAATCTGCTTGGAGCTCAAGGCAATCCTCCTGGGTTCTGATCGTTTTAAGCAGCTTAGCATCGTCCGCAAACATGCTCATGTAGCTTGTTAGTCCCTCAGGTAAGTCATTTACAAATATTAGAAACATGATTGGGGCTAGGACAGATCCTTGTGGTACCCCACTCGTAATTTGAGTCCAGTTTGACGATTTCCCCCTTACTGTTGTTCTCATCTGTCTTCCGCTAAGGTAGCTCTCCATCCATTTCAGCAGTTTGTCTCCTACTTTTCCCTCATGTTTTAATTTCCACAGCAATCTCTTGTGTGGAACTTTGTCAAATGCCTTTTTAAAGTCTAGGTAGGCACAGTCTACCCATCCTTCCCTCTTGTCCACTGTGTCTATTACTCTAGAGTAAAAACTCAACAAGTTGCTTACACATGATCTGCCTCCTCTGAATCCAAATTGTCGGTCAGTAATTAATCTTTTGGATTCCAGGTAGTTCACCCATTTGTCCCTTATCAATCCTTCCAGAATCTTCATGAGGATGCTCAATAGTGATACAGGTCTATAGTTCAGTGGTTTATCTCTGCTTCCTCCCTTAAATATAGGAATAATGTTTGCTCTTTTCCATTCTGTAGGTACTATCCCTGTGTCCAATGATTTGGTCATTATGTCATATAACGGTATACTCAGTTCTTTAGCATTTTCTTTAATAATCCAGCCTGATACTCCGTCCGGTCCAGCGGCTTTGTTTGGATCCACCTTACTCATTTTGTCTATGAGCTCTGGTCTGTTAAATGTGACTTCCGGCATTTCCTCTGTACCTATCGCATTGGTTTCTGGTGCAATGAATTCTCCTTCTTTTGTAAATACTGATGCAAAATTTCTATTTAGTTCTTCCGCAATCTCTGTATCCTCTTCTATGATTCTGTTTCCCCTTTTAATCTTTACGATCGTGGCTTTTATCTTCCTTTTGCCGTTTACAAACTTGAAAAACATTTTTGGATTCTTTTCATAGTTCTCCACTATCCCTTTCTCATGGTTTGCCTCTGACCTCCTCCTCATTTCTGTGTATTTGTTTCTCTCCTCTTTATACTTTTGCCTGTTATCTTCCGAATCCCAGTTTCTCATCTTTTTCCATGCTTTGTTTTTTGCTTCCTGAGCTTGCCTACATTCGCGGTTAAACCATACTTTGCGATTACTTTTTTTCCTTTTATTAATGTACTTAGGGACAAAAGTTTTTATACCAGTATCATAGATCTCCATGAATGCCTTGAGTTTTTTGTCTACCTCACTTTCAGATAACACCTGATCCCAATTTTGTGACTTGAAAAAATCCCGTAGTCCTTCGAAATCCTGTGTGTGGGTGTGTTTGTGGGTGGTTTGTGTGTGTGTTTGTTTGTTTGTATGTTTGCGTGTGACACAGTGTTGGCAGTAGCCGTCAGCTGCTGCCTGGTACAGTACTTTGCACTAGCAACTTACACGCCGCACCCACACGAGACACGTCCACACCCGCACTAAATACTTCCACACCTTTAATAATAATAATAATAATAATAATAATCATCTGGTCTTTATTTCTCGCAAGCGCAAGTTCTTTCAGAGGAATTCACTAGCACTCGTAACACATTGCACCACAATCAAGAGAAGTGTGGTGCAGTTCACCTGTAGTTCAAGCAACAACAACTATTTAACATGGCAGCAGTTAGTCTGTAACGACCTGTCACTGTGCCACTTGCAAGATCATAACTCCTACAGAAGAGAAAGGTTTTCAACTGTTTTTTGTAAGAGTCTATGGAGTTCAGCTGTCTAATTGATAAAGGCAATTCATTATATAACCTAGGTGCCACGAAAGAAAAGGACCGATCAGAGAAAGAGGACTGCTGGATAGCTACCGGTTGTCAAGACGCAGCATATCATCACTGCTTCTCAGGATCGCACCAGAACGTGCCAAAGGGCGTCTCAAGAGGTCAGCAAGATGCTTAGTTTCGCCAAACATAAGTGCCTTAAAAGTCATAACACATAACTTAAACTCTATCCTAGCTTTAACTGGCAACCAGTGCAGCTCCATCAAATATGAAGAAGTGGGGGTTCTTGGAGGTAGATCAAATATGAGCCTCGCTGTTCTATTTAGTATGGACTGAACTTTTTGTAGTAAGTAATTAGGAAGGCCAACCAATAAGGCATTACAATAGTCCACACGTGATAGGACAATTGAGTGAACCAATGTTAGAAGACAGCGCTTGTTAAGAAACCGTCTCACTGAATACAAGTTTCTGATTTGGAGATTACAAATTTTGATGACCTGATTGATGTGATTCTCATAGCTCAATTTAGAGTTAAAGTATACTCCAAGGTTTCGCACTGAGCTTACTGGGTGAAGTTGAGAACCTCCTATATCCAGAGTCACTACATTTTCATGAATGATAATGATCTCTGTTTTGTTCTCATTCAGTTTGAGTTTCCGCTTTGCCTAGTAAATACGTCCACAACCGCACTAGACACGGCCACACCCGCACTACATGTCCACAGCTCCGAGGGGGCTGAGGGTGGGAGGGGTGATAAAGGCGGGAGTGACGAATCGGAGGGAGAGCCGGATTTTCCCGGTTTCATGACAACATGGACGACTGAGGACACAGGTAAATTTTGCTTCATGCTGTTGAACAAAATCAAGAACTTGGAAGACAGAGTGACCAGCTTGGAGATAGTTAAGAAGGAAATTGTTACAGAGAATGGTGAGTTGAAGAACAGGTTGGAGTCAGTGGAGAGAGAAAAGGCAGTGATAATGACTAGGCTAGACGCCAGTATCTCTGAAGGTAAAAATGCTTGGGGCATGACTAGAGACCAAGTGGTAAAAGATTTAGACAGTGTAATGAAGGCACACAGTGACGAATTCAGGAAGATATTGGATGAACAGAAACAGCAAGATGTTAGGATAAAGGACCAGGTAAAAAGTATGGTTAAGCAAGGCATCCACGAAAACTCTCAGGCCATCCAGGAAGAAAGTCGTAGGGCTAACTGCCTCATAATATCAGGGGTGGAAGAAAAGGAGGAACTAGACTGGACAAAACGAAAAGAACAGGATGAAGGTCGCATCAACAAGATTCTGGAATCTATTAAAGATGAGGAGGACACCTGGAAGGAGGAAATATCAGACATGTTTAGGCTGGGAAAATATACAAAGGAATACAATAGACTGGTAAAAATCGAATTTAAGTCAAGAAGGACATGTGATGAAATCATGGCAGTAGCGGCTAGGCTAAAAGGGTTAGACGGTAAGGACAAAATCTACATCAGGCGAGACTTACCAGAAGAAAAGAGAAAGAAGGAGGCTGAACTAAGGAAAACCGCCAAGGAGGAAAATAGCAAGAGGACAGAACAAGAAAAGAATAAGTTTTTTTACGGAGTAAGAAAGGGGAAGATTATGAAACTTTCGGTAAAAAGAAACTAAAAGTAAAAGAGGGTAGGGAACAGACCGCCGCAGTTAAGGGGCTTGGAGCAGGTAATGGGGGACTAGAAAGTATAAGGATTCTATATAGCAATGTCGATGGGCTAATCTCTAAGAAACTAGAACTAACAGACTTACTCAATACTAAGAAACCAGAAATAGTATGTCTCACTGAGACAAAACTAAGAGAAGACCTCGATATAAATTTGCTAGGATGGTCTGAATACAGGATTTGGAGGAGGGACAGACAATTTCGACATGGAGGTGGAGTGTGCATCCTTACTAGGAAAGATTTGATTGTGTCTGAGATAAAACTAGTAACTTCAACAGCAGAAGTTTTAGCAATAGAAATTGGTGGAAACGAAAAAATAGTGGTGATAGTAGCGTATGTACCTCCCAAGACGAAGACATGGGGTAAGGAGGAGCATAGCCTAATGCGTAAGGAAACAATTAGTGTGCTAGGAAATATCTTGGCTTCAAAGGATGAAATAGTCATGTGTGGGGACTTTAACTGCAAGGAAGTGAATTGGGAAGATCTTGAAGCCGGAGCAGGGGAGGAAAGTTGGAGCTATGAATTTTTAATTATGGCCATGGAAAATTCTATATACCAACATGTAAAAGAGTCAACAAGAGTAAGGGGAAGTGATCAACCAGCTAGATTGGACCTTCTATTCACAAGAAGGGAGGAGGAGGTTCAAAGTATTCAGTACCTATGCCCACTAGGAAAAAGCGACCATGCAGTTCTAGACATAGACTTACTATTGAAGTACTGTATAATCTACCCAAGGGAAGGGAAAAGCACAAGGAAAATCACTGGATGTATTCCAGAACCGATTTCGTAGGACTACGGGATTTTTTCAAGTCACAAAATTGGGATCAGGTGTTATCTGAAAGTGAGGTAGACAAAAAACTCAAGGCATTCATGGAGATCTATGATACTGGTATAAGAACTTTTGTCCCTAAGTACATTAATAAAAGGAAAAAAAGTAATCGCAAAGTATGGTTTAACCGCGAATGTAGGCAAGCACAGGAAGCAAAAAACAAAGCATGGAAAAAGATGAGAAACTGGGATTCGGAAGATAACAGGCAAAAGTATAAAGAGGAGAGAAACAAATACACAGAAATGAGGAGGAGGTCAGAGGCAAACCATGAGAAAGGGATAGTGGAGAACTATGAAAAGAATCCAAAAATGTTTTTCAAGTTTGTAAACGGCAAAAGGAAGATAAAAGCCACGATCGTTAAGATTAAAAGTGGAAACAGAATCATAGTAGAGGATACAGAAATTGCGGAAGAACTAAATAGAAATTTTGCATCAGTATTTACAAAAGAAGGAGAATTCATTGCACCAGAAACCAATGAGATAGGTACAGAGGAAATGCCGGAAGTAACATTTAACAGACCAGAGCTCATAGACAAAATGAGTAAGGTGGATCCAAACAAAGCCGCTGGACCGGACGGAGTATCAGGCTGGATTATTAAAGAAAATGCTATGGAACTGAGTATACCGTTATATGACATAATGACCAAATCATTGGACACAGGGATAGTACCTACAGAATGGAAAAGAGCAAACATTATTCCTATATTTAAGGGAGGAAGCAGAGATAAACCACTGAACTATAGACCTGTATCACTATTGAGCATCCTCATGAAGATTCTGGAAGGATTAATAAGGGACAAATGGGTGAACTACCTGGAATCCAAAAGATTAATTACTGACCGACAATTTGGATTCAGAGGTGGCAGATCATGTGTAAGCAACTTGTTGAGTTTTTACTCTAGAGTAATAGACACAGTGGACAAGAGGGAAGGATGGGTAGACTGTGCCTACCTAGACTTTAAAAAGGCATTTGACAAAGTTCCACACAAGAGATTGCTGTGGAAATTAAAACATGAGGGAAAAGTAGGAGACAAACTGCTGAAATGGATGGAGAGCTACCTTAGCGGAAGACAGATGAGAACAACAGTAAGGGGGAAATCGTCAAACTGGACTCAAATTACGAGTGGGGTACCACAAGGATCTGTTCTAGCCCCAATCATGTTTCTAATATTTGTAAATGACTTACCTGAGGGACTAACAAGCTACATGAGTATGTTTGCGGACGATGCGAAGCTGCTTAAAACGATCAGAACCCAGGAGGATTGCCTTGAGCTCCAAGCAGATTTGCAAAAGATCCATGAATGGAGCATCAAATGGAATATGGAGTTCAATGCAGGGAAATGTAAGACTCTAGAAATGGGTAAAAGCAAGTACAGACCTAGAAAAGATTATAAACTAGGAAACGAAGTGATTCCCAAAGCAGAAAAAGAAAAAGACTTGGGGATAGAATTTAGGGATAACATGTCTCCAGAAAGCCACGTAAATAAGATAGTGAGAGAATCACTAGCACTATTAGCAAATATCAGGATGTCTTTCAATTATCTTAATGAAAACACCATGAAACAAATAATAACGGCAATAATAAGACCCAGGATGGAATATACATCTGTAGTGTGGTCCCCTCACTTGAAGAAACATATCCACAAAATTGAGAGGGTACAGAGAGCAGCTACGAGGATGATCCCAGGTTTGGAAAATTTGGAGTACCAAGAGAGGCTCGAGAGATTGAATCTACCTACACTGGAACAGAGAAGGAAACGAGGACAGCAAATTCAGATATATAAATGTGTTAGAGGTATTGACAAAATTGACCAAGAAAACTTCATAGAGAGGGATGGAGGTGAGAGGACAAGAGGTCACAGCTACAAACTA
Organism: Lithodes maja; assembly: GCA_037953745.1. Taxonomy (NCBI): domain Eukaryota; kingdom Metazoa; phylum Arthropoda; class Malacostraca; order Decapoda; family Lithodidae; genus Lithodes; species Lithodes maja. The sequence goes on from JBAKBP010003317.1 coordinate 18,952, forward strand.
AAAGTGCTAAATAGTAAATCTGATCTGAAAAGTAAAAGATTTCCTACCAACTCGATTAGTGGGTGGAACAAATTGCCAGCCGAAGTAGTGTCTGCACCATCAGTGCATAGTTTCAAAGCACGGTATGACAAACATATCTTAGGAGGCGGGAATTAACGAGCATGCTCACTCCCGCAAATACAACTAGTGTAAGTACAACTAGTGTAAGTACACCCGCACTAGACACGTCCACACCCGCACTAGACACAGTGGCGCCTAGGCCTACACGTGTGACACACCTGCATCTCTCCCCGCCCTGTTCAGTTGTGTGTGTGTGCGTGCAACGTTTTTCTATTGGCATGTTTAGTGTCAGTTTGGGTTTGTGAATGTTTTCATTGCTTTTACCTGCGCGCTAGTGTTTTGTCTGGCCATTAATCATATAATGTTATCTAGTTTACTAGCTAGATGATGCATAAAATAGGTCGCGGCGAAATTACCCCGCCCGGCGGGGTAATTTCGCCGCGAGAGTAGCTTTTTAAAAAAAATCGGCAGTATGACCAAAACATTATATATTTGTTTTGTTTTTTGGGCATCTATAGCAGAAAGGCTGAATGTATAGATAAACCGAAAAGGGTCAAAAAGGGGAGTTTGAGATTTTGGCAGGAACGAAATTCATTTTCCCCATAAGGTATGTGTTTCGGTAACGCGGATTTCGGTAACACGGCGATTGGTTGGGAGGAAATGTCGGCGTTAAAGAGAGCATGACTGTATTTACATTTGCTGTATAATTTTCCATATTAACATAAATAGTAACTCAGGAACTGCGATAAGCCTTCCGGAAGGCACGCTATTTAAGGGGGGGGTCACAGGTTTTTTTTCTCTCTCTCCTTTTCTCTCTTTCTCTGGCGTGTATTCATTCGGCCCCATTCAGCCAACTGTTTTGAGACGTTTATCCCCATCCAGGTGTCGATTTGATCCTGGCGAGCGATAGCGAGCCAGCATTTTACTGTATGGAGAAATCCGGCTTCCTTACCTTACCTTTGGATACCTTTGGATGTGTTCGCCGCTCCTCTAGCGGCACCAAGGAGCGCGACGCCCCTCGTTATGGGTGGTGATTTGGTGCAGTAGACTGTTTGAAGCAACAGCTCGCTCCCTTGCGAGGATGGGCTCGTCTGGCACTTTTTGCAGTTCGACATCTAGGGCTCTCTTGAAGTTGTCTAACGAGATGTCCCTCATGTCTCTTACTCGCCGTGGGAGTTTGTTGAAGAGACGTGGGCCTCTATGTGATAACCAGCCCTCTCGCAGAGAGCCCATAGCACCCCTGTTATTCATCCGGGGGATTTCGCATTCCCAGCCTCTCCTATCACTGAATTTCATGACTATCGGAGTATGTAGGTTTGGTACTAAACCCTCTGCGATTTTCCACGTGTATATTATTAGGTAACGTTCTCTTCTACGTTCCAGTGAGTACAGATTCAGTGCTCTTAACCCTCCGGCCCCGGCTATATATTATATATATATTCCTCGAAATCCGGGTGTTTTGGCCGAAAAACGTCTAGGCTAGGCTACCGTATATTCGTTAATCAGACTGCTTCCCGCATTCCCGCGCATCCCCAAGCGTAGCTGTGTTATTTACCTGTAAAATGGCCTTAAGTAGAGCTCTCTAAGTCAACTGGGTGAGCTGTGATGATGATTTCATTGGAGATAACTTTATGGCCAAACCAGCCACTTTACACCACTTTTCGATACTGAACAACAACATACAGGCACACACGAACAAGCGACGCTCTCCTTCTTGTGGCCGGAGATGCGGAGCGTCGGTCCAGCCGGCTGTTGTTTACATGCGTCGGACCGACGCCTCGCACACGAAGCTCACAGGCTTTCAAGCAATGGTACAATGTAGTACCACCCGGGTTCCTGGGGCCAAAAAAAAAATGGTACACGTGTGTACCAACCGGGTTTGAAGGGTTAAACGCTCCCAATAGTGTAGATGTTTTATCGAACTTATATGCGAAGTGAAATTTCTTTGTACACTCTCTACGTCATTTATTTCACCTGCTTTGTATGGGGATGTTAATACGCTACAGTATTCAAGCCGCGGTAGCACTGGAGATTTGAAGAGCGTTATCATAGGCAATTCACCGCGTGTTTTAAAAGTACGCAGAATCCAACCCGTTAGACGTTTCGCAGCCGCCACTTTGACCTGGTTATGTACTTTGAAACCCATATTTTCAGACATTAATACCCCAAGGTCTTTCACACTGTCTTTCCGTTCTATTATGTGGTTAGATTCTGTTAAGTAATTTGTAATTTCTTTAACACCATTATTATCTCCGTACCGTATTAATTGGAATTTTTCCTCATTGAATTGCATGTTGTTTTCCCTGGTCCACTGGAACACTACATTCATGTCTTCCTGCAGTCGGCCCGTGTCCTCTTGTGTGTTTACTATCTTGCTTAATTTTGTGTCATCAGCAAAAGACGACACCGTACTGTGTCTGGTGTTGGTATCTATGTCGCAAATTAGTATGAGGAACAGAAGGGGCGCTAGCACTGTTCCTTGGGGCACTGAGCTTTTGACATCCGAAGGCTCAGAAGTGACTTGGTTTACTGCTACCGATTGTTTTCGGTTTACGAGGAAATTGTATATCCACCGTCCGATTTTCCCAGTTATACCTTTTGCTTTCAGTTTGTGGGCTATTATACCATGGTCACATTTATCAAATGCCTTAGCAAAATCGGTGTAAATGACATCCACGTTTTTCTTTTCTTCTAGCGCTTTAAGAATTTTGTCATAGTGTTCCAAAAGTTGTGAGAGACATGATCTTCCCGCTCTGAACCCATGTTGACCGGTGTTGTGTAGTTCATTTGTCTCCATGAATGTTGAAATTTTGCTTCGCAGGACTCGCTCGAAAACTTTAATGATGTGAGAGGTTAGAGCTACCGGGCGGTAGTTTTTTGGTAGTGCTTTACTCCCTCCTTTATGCAGTGGGGCAATTATTGCATTTTTCAAGCTATCTGGTATGTCACCAGTGTCTAGACTCCTTCTCCACATTATAGCCAGGGGTATTGAGAGGTTTTCCTTACATTTCTTCATTAGGATCGAATTCCATGAGTCCGGGCCTGGTGCCGAGTGGGATGGCATGTTGGAAATGGCCTCTTCTATGTCTTTTGGGCCGAAATCAATATCCAGCATCTGAGGGGTTTCCGTGGGGGAGGTTTCCATGAAAAATATATTTTGGTCTCTGATGACTTTTGTTTCATCAGGCTCACTGAATGCCATTTCATACTGCCTACTTAAGAGTTCGCTCATTTCCTTTTTGTCCCCTGTGAAAGAGCCGTCCCGTTTGCTCAGTGGGCCGATGTTTGATGTTGTTTTAGCCTTTTGTTTGGCGTATGAAAAGAAGTATTTGGAATTTTCCTTTGTACCTGCAATAGCTTTCCTCTCCTCTTCCATATGTTGTAGTTCATATGATATTCTTAGCCTTTGTTCAATTTCCACAATTTCTCTATCTATTTCGACCTTTTGCCTATCCTGTAGATTTTGATGTGTGCGTCTTTGTGTGAGTAATTTTCTTCTTCTGTACAGCCTCCTCCTTTTCCGATCTTGTTTGCTTCTTCGTTTTGTTTGTCTTGCAGGTATATGGTGGCTACAGATTTGGGTCATGGTTTCTGTTATTAAGACTAGACATTCTGCTGGTGTCAGGTTATCCATTAAATCTTCCCAGTCTATTTCCTCCATTTCTTGATTTACCTCTTCCCACCTAATGTTTTTGTTATTGAAGTTAAATTTACTGAAGGGGCCGGTTTTTGTTCTCGATTCTGAGGTTGTCTGTACACTTTCTAAGGTTGTTTTGATCTCAATTAATTTATGATCTGAATATGTTGTGTCCGATATGTTAATGCTGTGTACTAGAGAGTCGTTGTTAGTGAAGACCAGGTCTAAGATATTGTTTTCCCGTGTGGGTTCAGCAATATGTTGGGTAAGACTAAAAAAATCACAAAGTTCAAAAAGCTCTCTCGTATTAGTATTTGCTTCTCCGGTGTTATTTGCCACTAACTGGTTTTCTAGTTGTCTCCATTTAATGTTTGGTAGGTTAAAGTCTCCTAGCCATATAATATTTGGTGTTGGGTTCCCCAGGGTTTCCACTTCTGATTTTATTTTGTTGAGCTGGGTTTTGAATTCTTCTCGGGATGAGTCTGGAGGCCTGTATGTAACAATAACTGCTAAATTTAGGGATTCTATTTTAACTCCAAGTATTTCCACCACTTCGTTACTGTTATTTAGGAATTCAGTACATATCAGTGAGTCATGTATGTACAAGGCTACACCTCCATGTGATCTATGCGTTCTGTCCGCCCTATGTAGGTTGTAACCAGGAATCCATACCTCACTATCTTGCTGATCTTTAATGTGAGTTTCTGTGAGAGCCGCAAATATAGCGTTTCCTTCTTCTAGCAGGCCCCTAATAAATGGTACTTTGTTCGTGGTTCTATTTTTTAGGCCTTGGATATTTGCAAACAAGATTGGGGAGGGATTGTTTGGAGTACTATGTGTACCTAATAGTCTTCGGGATGTATTGGCCACTCTTGGGAGGCCAGGAGGTGCTCGAGGTGTTCTATGTGCTCTTCCATCTCCCTCAGTCTCTTCATCTTCATCTGCCCTTTCCCTCCTTGCCTTTTTCCTCTGTCTCGTCCTCGCATAGCTAGAGAGTTTTTTGGGCTACCATTCGTGTTAGGTCTAGCATATCTCCAAGTCCCTCTAATATGAAAAGCTGGGCATTTCATATTGTAGCAGGTCTTGTTCTTAAGTGATGTCTTGCAAAGGGATGGGTGGTGGTATTTGCAGGTTTCACCAAATCTACATTTTCCATGACTGGTTATGTTGTTGCAAATTTTGGGATGAGCAAATCTACATGAATTCCCATTATATTCGCCCTTTTGACCAAAGTAGCACCTTCTTTCCAGATAATATCTGCACACTGGTGTAGACAACCCCAGTAGGTGGGGCTGGGGCTGGGGCTGCAAGGGGTTATGTGGTGAGCTAAGTGTGGTTGTGGGTGATAGTAGGCTTGGTGTATGGGTGGGTGAGGCCTGCAGGGGGGTGGAGTTACGGGTCGGTTGTAGGTGGGCAGGTGGCAGTGGTGAGGGGGGAGACGATGTGGAAGGGGAGCCTGATATGGGGCTTGTTGCATCCTACGTTCATCCTGCAATTGTATTTGATCAACAGCAGTAGGGTGGTCAATGGCCATAGATGGGATTAATGTGGGTGTTTTCTGGGTCTGGGGAGGTGTGGGGAGATGTGCGGCAGGGTTTGTGTATATGTAGGGTGCGAAAGGTTGTTGTTCGGCAGGTGATGTGTGTTGATGTGCAGGAGGCAATGTGGGCATTATCATGGGAAGGTGTGCGTGTGTGGGTTGTGATATTTGTATGGGCCCTGAGGCCGGACATATTTTTCTATCGAAAAATTTACAAATTTAGCTTGCTGTCAAAACAAAAATATATGAATGCTGGCTCGCTCCCGCTCGCCATGAAAATATTGACACCTGGATGGGGGTAAACGTCTTTAACCCTTCCTCCCCGGTTGTCATTTTAAAATGACACCGCGGCAGATGGCCAGGAGCCCGGGTGTCATTTTAAAATTCGTAAGCTTGAAAGCCTATTAAGCTTGGTTTGAAAGCCGTGCGTCGAACCGTATGTAAACAAAGCCTGTCGGAGCGACGCGCACCTTCGAAATCAAGGAGAAGTCCGACTTTTATTGCTATGGTTTTGGAGAACAAGATTAGTTATTATTGGGAGATATTGCTAAAATCGCGGAAAAATTTGCTCCACGAAAATCGTCATCACAACTGAACCAGTTGACCTAGAAAGCTCTACTTAACGCCAGTCTACAGATACAAAACACGGCTACGTTTTGAGATGCGTGTGAATTCTCTAGCAGTTAAAATAACAAAGATAGGGCTAGCCTATTACAATGTTTTTCGGCCAGATCACCCGGATCTGAATAATGTCCTTAGGATGGCGAGCCCGGGCAAGAAGGGTTAATCAGTAGGCTAAATGGGGCCGAATCAATACAAGCCAAAGAGAGAGGGAGAGGGAGAGAGAGAGAGACAAAAAAAGCGAGGTGGGCCCCCTTAACCCCTCAGACCCGGCAGGGCTCTGAGGCACCCATAACAAACTAGGGCCAGGAACCCGGTAGGGCTCTGAGGCACCGGCAAATTGAAAGCCTGTAAGCTTGTTTTGAAAGCCGTCCGTCCGACGCATGTAAACAATAGCCGGTTGGACCGACGCCGCGCATCTCCGACCACAAGAAGGAGAGGCGTCGCTTGTTTGTGTGTGGCTGTGTGTTATTGTTTAGTATTGAAAAGTGGCTGATATGGCTGACATCGCCACAAAGTTCTCTCCACGGAAATCGTCATCACAACTGAACCAGTTGACTTAGAGAGCTCTACTCAACGCCATTCTACAGGTAAGAAACACATCTACGCTTGCGGATGTGCGGGAATGCAGAAGCAGTCAAAATAATAAAGATACGGTAGCCTAGGCTAGAAGTTTTTCGGCCAAAACCCCTGGGTTTCGGGGAATATTTATAGAATGCGTAGCCGGTCCCGGAGGGTTAAAAGTGTAAAACAAAAAAAATCAAATACCGTGTCAGTACTGGGAAATATATCAAGATCGAGTGACACATGAAAAGATTTTGTAAATTTTGCCCTAAAGTACTGTAGATGACTTTGGGGCTAGAGCTAGGTTACCATACAGACTCTTAGTAGATAGAGGTTTTGATGCAAGTAAATTGTTGCATAAATTTAATCTTTTTAAGGTCAATAATTGTGACTGTATCCTTAAATTTGATATCAATAATTTTAATCAAGCATTTTTGACTTAAAGTTTCTCATATAACAGTAGTAATTGTTAGGGGTCACTTGAAGCATGCTATGCTTACAGGTACCTACCCGATAGAACTATCGTTAGTGAGTGATTATGTTTTTTTTACTTTTGTTGATATCTTGTCAAATTGCAAATTTAGCTTAATATAAAATTTGATATAAATTGTAGCTTCTTTATTCATACAGAATTTAGTAAAATTTACCAGAACGTCCCGGACTTCCCAAATTGACTAATTCCTTGAACATGACGAGGTGCATTGTTATATGTGCGATCAGTTTACTTGGGAAACAAATTGACTTGCTCATGTAGTTGTCTACACCCTTTGTGGTGGATTGTGTTCTTTTATTTCAAAATTTTATTTTATTAAGCGTTGTTTCCACATAGCGATTTTCATCAGTTCTTTTGCATTTATCTTGTATCGTCCCAGTTTTAGTTTGTTTATTTTGCAAGTTTTACATTATAATTTATAATAACCTCTGCTTATTTTTTGTTTATATTTTTAAAGTATTTATTGATTGTTTATTTACTTCTATTTTTATTATTGATTTTTTATAAAATTCATTGTTCTTGTTAAAAGAGTACTCATTGTTTAATTAATTTTTGTCTTGCTTCATATTTTGCAATTATAATGTAAAACTTGCAAAATAAACAAACTAAAACTGGGACGATACAAGATAAATGCAAAAGAACTGATCAAAATCGCTATGTGGAAACAACGCTTAATAAAATAAAATTTTGAAATAAAAGAACATAATCCATTACATTATTTTATTGTATCTATTCACTTTTGATAGTATCAATTGCTTGCCTTTACAATATCCTTAATGTATTTGTACTATAAATTTAGGTTATTTGTAGGGTAGTACATTAATTGGTAGGGCTCATGTGTTCATACTATGCTCACAGGTACCTACCCTATAGCACTATCGCTATTGAGTGCTGTATGTACTGTATTTTGTACTATTGTTGATTGCTTTGCGCAGTGGCAGTATCGTAACCAATGAGTGATATACTGAGTGTTGTGGATATTGCTGCTGCTATAAAAAAAGCTCAAAACATAAAAACAGCGGTATTGGTTAAAGCCTGAAGCTTTCAACATCAGCACACAACTTCCGCGCACCTCGGTTTGGGCTACCCTCAAAGGGTAGTCAAGTCGTACCCCACCTGCTCGCGGTATCCTCGCAAACACCCAGTACTTTTTCTTTTTTCTTGGGTGATATTGACGGGGGCGGCGCTGCTTGGGGTCTATCCCAGGTAGTTTTCCTGTTATTTTAAAACAAATAAGGGTTTAGTTTATTTTTAACCAAAACCTGTGGCTTCACCCCAGGGAGTGTTGTTGGCGGGCGATGATGGAGGAGGGGCGGCGGGAGAGTCTGGCGGGTGAGGAGGAGAATTTTGAATGTTAAGGTTTTCCTCATAGTGTGACGCATGTCGAGTATGAGCATGCTGTACAGAACGCCCAGTCAGGCCCCACTCTCGCTAGGATCGTCAGGGCAGGAACTTTGGCTGTAGTCTGTGTAGAGTTTCCTAACTCAGTTTATGTGAACCGTTGTACTATAAGTATTATCATTATGTATTTTGTTTTCTTCTAAGTCAACGAGTTCTATTTTATATCATTAGATATAAGTATTGTGTGTGGGACTTGTATGTAATGATGAGAGGAGGGATATTACGTGGCGTGGGGTCGGTGAGTGCGCCACGCGGGCCGGTAGGCCTAATTCCCTCCTCCCTTCCTCCCTTTCAGCGCGTGGGAAGTTCTTTGTCAATCCCAGATTGAGAGAATATGACGTCATGATTGCCAGTGGGCGGTCCTTAAGTAGTTTGAGATATGCCGCTAGAGGGCCGAGTATAAAAAGAGAGGTTTTTGCCACCATGCTTCAGAACTCATCAGGCAAAGCGACCTCTCATATCCCTTGCAACTATCCATATTCTTCCGACTGATGTGAACTTTCTCTACTCTCTGAACAGCCTATCTTCTTCTCTTCTCGTCCCTGTTTATAACCTCAATGACCCCTTTGGTGCAGATTTAGTCAGCCAAAGTATTATCGCTTGAGTTCTCACGAGATAAGTGCCTGTTAGATAGCCTATTTTTGGAAGGGTTAACTAGAATAGGATTGATTGATGTTTGTTGCACTCGTATATGTATTTCCCTGTGTACTATTATTCATGTTCCTGTTTTCTGCTGGTTTAGGTAATGCTAGACTGGGATAGGGTTCCTCGAGTTGTGATTTCCTATGAGTGCTAGGTTGGTTGAACCAGCACAATTGCAACGGAGACGTGGGAAGCCTAGGGGGTCTTTTTGATTGTGTACCGTGGGAGTTTAGCACTGTGTTGCGAGTGAGGGCTTTTGCCTGTGCCACCCAACACTGTGCTATCTCATTTGCTTGACTTTGAGAGGATCGCCAGGAGAGAACCAGATACTAGTGATCTGGATCTCTCAAGAGAGCATCCCGTCAATTACCGTAATTTGGCCGCACAGTCTTAAGGACCTCGCTAGGCTACGAGCCGCTTGCTCAGCCATTGTCTCTTAACCTTAGATATCCCAGCTAGACTTTGCTCGACCAGCAGATACAGCATAGTATTGAAGCTTCTCCTTATGTATATTATTGTTTAAGCACTATTGATTTCATGTGTGGCACGCTTAGCTACTTCAGAGATTAGTGGCCCACGAGCACAATCTTAGTAGGCTATTGCCAGTGCATTGTCGGAGTACTTCTTCTTAATGTTTGCCATATCCTATTGCTTATTCTTATAATTCTTCTTATGTCAATTTAAAGCCTTTAATTACCAGTGAGTTATTCATTAAATTGCTGTTCAAAATCCGATACTTACTTCTTATGAGTATTCGAGAAGCATCTAACTTATCAGAAGATTCCTTGCTTGATGCTCGAGGACTATTGTTTAACGTAACGTAATAGTGCCGATCCGAAGTAGAGGGTGGAGGACTTCTTAAGTTCTTAGTTCAAGGGTGGATTACTTCGGCTTCGGCCAACACTATTCTTTAGTGTTGTAGTACTTTCTTCTTTGTTTGATTGTTGACCAGACTAGATAACTCCCGTCTTGCTATTAGTCTGTTGTGTGAAACGCTAGTACCGAGTTCTTGTATACCCCGTTATAGCAGATAGAACTCTGGAGGGTAGTGGCGTTTTTTGTTCGGCTGGCAGTACTCTGGGGTTGGGATCGTGTGTTTCCGTTGTGGCAGCGAGCCATACTCGAGTCCTGTGTAAGAGCCCTAGTGTACCCGAGTGCCCGGTCGTAACAAATGGCGACCTTGCTTAGGATTTTGTGAACAGTATAATTTTTTGCAGAGTTGTACAACATTTGTTTGTTCGTACTTTAGCGTACATATTGAAGAATATTTTTTTTTTGTAAGGCAATTAGGAGAGCATTTAAGAGACTCCAGTTAATTTAGTAATTAGTGCTTACATAAGGGAGTTTAACACTTTTGTCTCGAGAATTTTTTTGTGAACTTCAGTATGTCGTGCCCTAGTATTGACGAGGAGCGAGAGATGCCAGTTGAAGAGGTGCCGTTAGTAATCAGTGAGGAGGATGCTAGAGTTTTTGTGAGTAAGCGGTACCACGTGACGGAGGAGAGGTTGACTGGGGTGAATATTTATGGCTTGCACCTGATAGCCAAGGTTTTGGGTCTATCCAATGTAGGAGGGATGTCCAAGGGGGAGCTGATTTCCTGGGTGTGGCGTGGGCGACATGGGGTTTCGGAGGAGAGGGCGTTTGGGGGGGTTCCTCCCCAGATCCCCTCTCACTCGACTCCCACAGTGCCGTCCACTCAAGTACCGGAGGTTAGCACCCTCCCACAGAGGGATGAGAATTGGAAGATTGGAGTGCCCTCGGGCGGTGCGTATGGTGGTTCCCCAGTTCTTGCCCCCCCTCCTTCAGTAGTGGCAGCTCCCTCTTCCTGCCTGTCTCCAGATATGATATTTAGACTTGAGCTTGCTAAAATTGAGATTGAGGCTAGGAAGCAGGAGAAGGAGATTGAGGCGAAGAATGAGGCTAGGAAGCAGGAGATTGAGGCTGAGTCTAGGAGGCAGGAGAATGAGACTAGGAGGCATGAGATTGAGGTCAGGAGGCACGAGGCTGAGCTTAGATACGACTCCGAGAAATATTGTGCTCAGATAGACTTAGATAAGACTCGTGCAGAGTCGACAGGGATTCGGATGGGCCGGGAGGGCCAAGTAAGAGAACAGTCCTTGTCTCACTTAGTCAAGTTGGTGCCGGCATTTAGTGAAACTGAAGTCACAGAATTTTTTAATCGTTTTGAGAAGAAGTGTAGGGAGCATAATTGGCCTGAAGAGAAGTGGGCAGCTCTGGTCTCCTCAAGACTTACGGGTAAGGGTCTGAAGGCTTATGATGCACTGCCTTTAGAGTCTTGCATTGACTACCCAGAATTGAAGAGAGCTGTCCTACGGGCATACGAGTTGCAACCAGAAACATATCGATTGAAGTTTCGGGGTGTTACAAAGACTAGGGAGGCGACCTTTCTTGAACATGCCCGGGACTTAAAAGATGCACTTGCTAACTGGACACGTTCTGAGAAAGCTGAGACGGCCGAACAGTTGACTGAGCTGTTTCTGCTCGAGCAGTTTTATAAGTGTACAGGTGCAGATATGACTTTAACTATTAAAGAAAAGAACCCTAAAACTCTACAGGAGGCAGCTGAGATGGCTGACCTCCGGCTATCATTAATTCGTGGGTGCGGGTCTGCCCAGCGTAGTGAGGCAGGTAACAAGGGGCGTGACACCCCACCCCCCCGAGTTAGTGATATACATTATGCAAACAAGTACAAGAGCTATGATACCAAGACTGACCACAAGACTAACACCGTCCCATTTAAGAAGGGGCCGGGCCCTTCCCAGTACCAAGGGAAGCCCAGAGGGGAGTTGGAGTGTTATCTTTGTCATGAAAAGGGGCACTTTGCAAGAGTCTGTCCTAGCAAACCACCTACAGCAGCTGTGTCTTTGGCCTGCAACATTGGTGTGTCTCCGAAGTCTTCTGAGTTTGCCCGGGGCAGTTCGTCAGAGGCTGAGGCACAGCCAATGCAGAAACACCTGAGAGGCTCGAACCCTGCTCAGGATGTTTTTTGCGACCATAGAGGACGGGGTTGCGTGATGTGGGCGGGGCGCAAGCATGGAGTAGAGGTCTTGCGTGATACAGGTGCTTCCCAGACTCTGATGAACAATTTGACTGGCTACCCTATAAATGCGGCTCGGGTGGTAGTGGTGCAGGGTATTAATGCAACTCGGTCATACCCGCTGGTGCGGTTGGAGTTGGAGGTGGATGGTGTGACACGTGAATTGGATGTTGGGATTGTGGAGAAACTGCCAGTGGAGGGCGTCGACCTTCTTCTCGGTAACGACTTTGCAATGCCCGCTTCTGAGGTTCTACCCTTAGTCGTTGCCGAGAGGACGGCCGACGTGAGTGGGGGAGAGCAAGAGTGTGTCGAGCGGTGCCAGGCACAACCCATGGCGTGTGCTGTCACCCGGGCTCGGACAGCTAAAGTGTCACAGCCTAGTCCTCCGTCTTCCGACCAGCAGAGGAACGATCAACAGGAGGAGGCTAAAGCTGGAGTTGGTTTTAAGAGTTTTGACTCGGCGGCTCTCCTGGTTGATTCAGTATTAGCACCTATGTTGGAGTCTGGAGAGGCCCCAGGACCTGTCACAGTTAGTGAGGAGGTAGGGCCGGAAGAGACTCCGGGGCAGCAACGTTGCACACGGAGAGAAAAAAGGGTTGCTCAGTTTGATATTGGGGAAGGACTTGGGTTGCTTCGGAAGCATCTAGACAGGTTGGTTCCCTCAGATATTTGTAAACTGCAGTTGGAGGATCCGGAAGTTCAGAAGTGTGGTAATGGTGCTGTCGAGATTAAACACGAGGACGGGGAAGCATGTCATGTGAACCTGTTGGAGGAGTTTGTGAGGCAACCACCTGAGCAGCCTACTGTCCCTGCGTTGGTCTGCCGCGGCCAAGGTGGAGAAGGAGAGGGGGGCAGTAGGGCACAGGTGGAGGAGAGTAGGGATTGTCATGTCTCGGCGAAGCAGTGGGCGGGGGACACGAGTCTGGTGGCTGTGGAAGTGCTAGAGCACCTGCCTGAGCAGCAGTGTGCAGCACTCCAGCACCAGCTCGGTTCATACCCCACTGGTCGTGCCGAGCCCCTGAGTCTCACAACTCGGGCGGTGCGAGATGTTCCGCAGGCAGGTCATGTGACTGTTAAAAGACCGTTAGCCTCGTTGTTTCGGTGGTTTAAGGTGGGCGACGAGGCCTTGGCATGGTTGCCAGGTCAGGGTCGACCCATGGCTGCCAAGGGTGGTGGTCAAAAGGAGGACATTGAGCAGATTGGTAGGGTCGGCTGTGGTATCGCAGTGCCCGGTCGTCACATAGCCTCCCAATGCTGCTCTAGTCTAATGCAACAGCCCTACCACAGACCGACTGTATCTGGCCATGTCGCTAAAAGCGGTGATGCTGCGCAGGCAGATGTCGTCACAAGGAATGTGGGGGTGCGCATGTACGGTATCGGCGGGGAAGCCTTAGCTATAATGAACTGTGGGAGTGACTGCACGGGTGGTACTGATTGTCCCTCTCATGACCTGGCTGTTCTAGGGACGAAGGTGGAGAAGGAGGGAGACTACAGGTTAGAAGCTGCGGTCTCGGCTGGGTTGTGGGAGGGCACAAGGCATGTTGTTCGTGGAGACAGTGCAAGGCAGTTATTTACTAGGCTATGGCAGTACTTTCGCATGTTTGTTGCTTCTCCAGGCCTGAGGTACGGGGTAGAATCCGACATGCAGGCTGGAGATAGTGCAAGGCTCAGTTTAATTCCCTGCCGTATAAATCCTGCTCGACAGCCTATGGTGCAAGCAGAGCTGGATTACGTGTGGACGAAGGATCTGAGGGATAAGGAATGTCGTGAGTGGTCGTTGCGTGTAACTTTGTCCGAGCGTGCTAAAGAGGTATGTGGTTTTGTTGTGGACGGGAGTACCTACCAGTGCAATGTTGTGCCTGACGGACTTAAGAATGCACCAGCAACGTGTCAGAGCCTGATGAATGAAAGTGAAAAGGACGATGATGCGCTGGGGCATTTCGAGATCTATGTTCCAGCCTATGGTCCGGTCGGTGTAGTTTACCCAGATCATTACCCTCTCGAGATCTTGGACCAGTTTCACAATCGGAATATGAGGCTGACCAGGTGGTCACTAAGGTTATTGGTATATAACCTGGACATAAGCCATATTGCCGGTTGTGACAACGAGGTTGCATGTGGTCGTTCAGGGGTATATGATCCTGGGTAAATTGACACACGGGTAGCCTCCTGCTTTGGTTTGAGTAGTATTTTGCGCTTGGTGCTTGTTGGCTCGCGGTTGTAGCCCAGCGTATTGGGTCGTAAAGCAGGATTGTTGAGCGTTTGGTATAGAAGAAAATAGGCTGCCCTTATAGTGCAGCCGGAAAAAACATATTAAAATATAAAAATCATATAAAAACTCTTTCTTTTTGATATAGATAATTGTATAAGTTTGTCATAGCCTATAGTGTTTGAGTAGTCCACGAACTATCAAACGGCTGAGCTGCTGTAAGCTCGCTCTGGGAGCATGATATTATGTCTTTTACTATTGTTGGGAGGAGTTATGAAATGTGAATTTTTTTTTTATAAGATGTGTTTTAGTGATAAACTCAGCGTTGTTTTAGTGCCATGCGGTCGCTGGGTGTGAGGGGTTTGATGGGGTTCTGTATATCAGATTTTAGCTCAGGGTTGAGCAAGTAAAATCTTGGGGGAGGTGTGACGCATGTCGAGTATGAGCATGCTGTACAGAACGCCCAGTCAGGCCCCACCCTCGCTAGGATCGTCAGGGCAGGAACTTTGGCTGTAGTCTGTGTAGAGTTTCCTAACTCAGTTTATGTGAACCGTTGTACTATAAGTATTATCATTATGTATTTTGTTTTCTTCTGAGTCAACGAGTTCTATTTTATATCATTGTATATATGTATTGTGTGTGGGACTTATATATGATGATGAGAGAGAGAGTTATGTGGCGCCGGCCGGTGAGCGCGCCACGAGGTGTGTAGGCCTCACTCCCTCCTTCCTCCTCCCTTCCTCCCTTTCAGCGCGTGGGAAGTTCTTTGTCGATCCCAGATTGAGAGAGTATATGACGTCATGATTGCCAGTGGGCGGTCCTTAGTGTTGGCGATATGCTCGCTACAGGGCCGAGTATAAAAAGAGAGGTCCTCGCCACAATTCTTTAGAACTCATCAGGCAAAGCGACCTCTCATATCCCTTGCAACTATCGATATTCTTCCGACTGATGTGAACTTTCTCTACTCTCTGAACAGCCTATTTTCTTCTCTTCTCGTCCCTTTTTAACCAATGACCCCTTTGGTGCAGATTTAGTCAGCCAAAGTATTATCGCTTGAGTTCTCACGAGATAAGTGCCTGTTAGATAGCCTATTTTGGAAGGGTTAACTAGAATAGGATTGATTGATGTTTGTTGCACTCGTATATGCATTTCCCTGTGTGCGATTATTCATGTTCCTGTTTTCTGCTGGTTTAGGCAATGCTAGACTGGGATAGGGTTTCTGAGTTGTGATTTCCTATGAGTGCTAGGTTGGTTGAACCAGCACAATTGCAACGGAGACGTGGGAAGCCTAGGGGGTCTTTTTGATTGTGTACCGTGGGAGTTTAGCACTGTGTTGCGAGTGAGGGCTTTTGCCTGTGCCACCCAACACTGTGCTATCTCATTTGCTTGACTTTGAGAGGATCGCCAGGAGAGAACCAGATACTAGTGATCTGGATCTCTCAAGAGAGCATCCCGTCAATTACCGTAATTTGGCCGCACAGTCTTAAGGACCTCGCTAGGCTACGAGCCGCTTGCTCAGCCATTGTCTCTTAACCTTAGATATCCCAGCTAGACTTTGCTCGACCAGCAGATACAGCATAGTATTGAAGCTTCTCCTTGTGTATATTATTGTTTAAGCACTATTGATTTCATGTGTGGCACGCTTAGCTACTTCAGAGATTAGTGGCCCACGAGCACAATCTTAGTAGGCTATTGCCAGTGCATTGTCGGAGTACATCTTCTTAATGTTTGCCATATCCTATTGCTTATTCTTATAATTCTTCTTATGTCAATTTAAAGCCTTTAATTACCAGTGAGTTATTCATTAAATTGCTGTTCAAAATCCGATACTTACTTCTTATGAGTATTCGAGAAGCATCTAACTTATCAGAAGATTCCTTGCTTGATGCTCGAGGACTATTGTTTAACGTAACGTAATAGTGCCGATCCGAAGTAGAGGGTGGAGGACTTCTTAAGTTCTTAGTTCAAGGGTGGATTACTTCGGCTTCGGCCAACACTATTCTTTAGTGTTGTAGTACTTTCTTCTTTGTTTGATTGTTGACCAGACTAGATAACTCCCGTCTTGTTATTAGTCTGTTGTGTGAAACGCTAGTACCGAGTTCTTGTATACCCCGTTATCGCAGATAGAACTCTGGAGGGTAGTGGCGTTTTTTGTTCGGCTGGCAGTACTCTGGGGTTGGGATCGTGTGTTTCCGTTGTGGCAGCGAGCCATACTCGAGTCCTGTGTAAGAGCCCTAGTGTACCCGAGTGCCCGGTCGTAACAAGAGGCTCAAAATTTTGCCACTACCTTCACTTCAAAATCTTCTCACCACATCCCTCAAGAAAATCATTCTTGGTTCTCTCTTCTGGTTTTTGGTGCTGGAGGAGTCCCCTCTGCTGTGTTTGATTTCTTGGCTGCCCCTAAAAAATCAATTTGTGCGAATTAAAAGATCCGTTTAGCACGCCTTCCCCAGCTCACCTAGACTGTGAGTTTAGGTTAAGAAGAAAAGCGTTTAGACTGTTTTCGCAATATATTGTTACCCAGCAAGTAACAAAGTCTATGGTACGCTCGTCTATCGAAGCTGCGGAAGTCAGGAAAGCCGTTGAACTTTCCCGGCGCTTGCTTCTCCAAACTTCCATTCAGTCTTTAGGAGATATTCGGACGGCCTTATTAGAGGCAGTTCTAGCACGGCAGGATCTGAGGATGTTCTTAATGAAGAAACTTCCTGACCGTAGTGCAAGCCAAGTAGTTCTGTCTCCAGTTCTAACTCCTTCTTTGATTTCACCAGCAGTTTGGAAGACTGTTTTCAATATGGCACAAGCATTCAAACAAAGTCCCGGCAAGCCCTGATGCCCATGTTAGAACAAGGGATCAGGATCTTGTGGTATCTGGACGACTGGCTGGTGGTGGCAGAGACAGAAAAGTTATGCAACACTCATGTCAACATTACGTTAAACTATGTCAAATCTCTAGGATTCAAGGTCAACTTAGTAAAGTCAAACCATGTTCCCTCACGAGTATTTCAGTGGATAGTGCTGGTCTGGGACACAGCATCTCTCACTCTGAGTCAGAGTGTGGACAATCGAAACAGATTTCGCAAACATTTTTTTATGTTTCTCCACAAGTCTGACTACGACACGGAGACTCTGGGAATCTCTAGTCGGTTCTCTCAACTGGGTTCAACTAACTGTGAAGTTGGGCCGGTTAAAAGTCAAACGTTTTATCTTGGAGGGCAACAAATATTTCCCACTATTACCGGCGGGAATATTATGGCCTATCCCAACATTATTACACAGCTTACTAGCGGTCTGGGCGAAGAGGGAAATGTTGCACTCAGTCATATCATGGACCTCTCCTCCGCCGACGGTATGGGTGGACACGGATGCATCAGGGACGATAGGTTGGGGCTTTCAGTCAAACCTCGGGCATCAGGGTCAAGGGCTTTGGTCCCATTTAGAAACCTCCCACATAAATGTCAAAGAGTTACTAGTCCCCTTGTATTTCCTTCAACTTCACGGCTCTAATTTAAGGGAAAAGTCGGTGGCCTTCAGGATGGAAAATCTCAATGCAGTTCACAGCATTCAGAAACAAGGGTCAACGAGGTCTCAGAAGTTGCTAGACGTGTCGGAAAAGATTTTTGTTCTAGCCGACAAGCTGCACATTCATCTTCACGCATCTTATCTCCCAGGCGTAGCAAACGTCTGGGCAGACGCTCTGTCTCGGAGACAGAGCACAACAGTAGAGTGGGCACTCAAGCAGAACATTTTCGATCAAATGATTACAGAGCCTTACCATCCACAAGTGGATGTTTGCGTCAGAGGAGACTCACAAACTCCTACTGTACCTCACCCGCCAGACAATAACGCCGGCGGGCGGGCCAGACGCACTGGTGACAGACTGGAACAGGTGGAGTTCCATTTATCTGTTTCCGCCGCCAGACGCGTCTCTAATGTGCCACGTAGTAAACAAACTACAGGATTATTGGGGCGTAGTCTCGCTAATCGCGCCCCTGTGGCCGGCGCAGTTGTGGTACCAGCAATTGAAAACGTGGTGCCCGCACCCGGTGTCACTCCCGGTCGGGTTTTTCCACTTAGACACAATTGGCAACCTAGAGACCTCGCTGACTTTTGCATTATGGATATTCAGGAGGCCAAGTGGCTAGCACCATATGGTAGAGACGTGACGAATAAATTCATGAATCAATATACCCAGTCTACAAAGCGACAGTATCAATCGCATTGGCAAGCCTTTACTTCTTGGATTCTTAGAACAGAACAAACTGTGCCCTCGGTGGCTTTGGTTTTTAATTATCTAAATTATCTGTTCGAACAAAAACGTTTATCTGTAGTAACGTTAAAAAATCACTTAACAGCGATTAGGATGCCATTTTTGGACCTTACCGGTCTCACCATACCAGTCGCGGAGGAAACAGGTTTTATGAGGGCATGTTTTAAACTCCGCCCACCTCCCCGTCAGCTCATGCCTACCTGGTCTCTGGACAAAGCATTGTCGTTACTTCATTCCCGTCTGTACCAACATACTGCAGATTTTACATTACTCTTAAAAAGGGCAGTATTCCTTATGGCTTTGGCTACCGGGAACAGAGTATCTGAGCTGGCGGCGATGAGCAACACACCTAATTGCCTCAGGTTTGGTAGGCTTAATGAGTGTATTCAGATTGCACCTTCCCCAGGGTTCATAGCCAAGAATGAGCACAGTGAACACGTGTTTTCAGAGTTCACGGTGCCGGCGTTGAAAAGGGGAAAGGTGCACCATAATTTATGTCCAGTGCAAGCTCTAACCAAATATTTGAGAGTGGCACCTCTAAATCACCAGGGTGCTTTATGGGTAGCAAGTACGGGTAAACGCTTGATGAAACGTAAACTGGCTTCTCTCTTGGTCGATGTCATTAAAGAGAGTAATCCCGGCGTTGTGGGTAGGGCCCACGATTTACGCAAGTGGGCAGCCTCTTTACGTTTCCTTAAAAAAAATTCTGTTGAAGATATTACGTCCACACAGTTGTGGGCATCTAATCATACGTTTCTGACTTGTTACCTTTCAGTAGCTCTAGACAAACCTTCCTTGCCATGTATAGCATTAAGGCAGAGGGTCTAGGTGGCCCCTAAGTCACTTATTGTTTAATTTCAAGAAAAAAAGGGGGGGGGGGGTGCAGTCAGTGTAACATAGGACACCCTAGACCCCGCCGGAGTATGTGAGCTGTGATACTATTTATGGGTGTTGTGATATGTAAATTTCTCTGTACTATTCATTACAGGAAATTGTGCTAGTACAATTGTAGTACAAACAACAGTGTTGTTGTAAGTAGTGTTTGGGCTGTGAAGCAATCTAATTTTAAGCATTGGTTATATTTTGCAAGATATATCCACTAGTTTTATGGGGTTTATATGTGCACATGTAAACTTATAAGTTTTTATTTTTTCACCACTTAAGTTAAGTGGGGTGCCTTGTTAACTGGCGGATCTGTTCTCAGAATCTCAGAGTTAACCCTTTTTTATCAAGCAGGCTTCTTTGAAGCACGCTCCTGCTTGTACCCCTTTTTGTATATATGTGCTGCGCCAAAATATATATCTTTTCGAAGTAAGCATACTATGTGGTTGTTTGATTATCTGCCTTTGCTAGAGTTATGATATGATTACGAATGTCCCCCTCCAGTCTTAGATATCAGGCATAATCGTCAATGATGGAGGGGCCACTAATAAATTATAGGTTTGACTCCTGTAAGGAGATAAAGAAAACCTAATATTTAGTAGTGGCCCCGTAATCATTGACAACTGGGGCCCTCCCGACCATCCCCTTCCCATTCGTTGATGTATTAAGGATTTTGGTTTACTTGATATGTCAGTGAAGGAAGAATGACGCCTGAGTAAGCGTCTGGTCAAAGATCCACACAAGTACATCCACGATTATATGGAAAGCTTATTGAATAGTTATTCATATTTTCTTTTTGTTTTTATTTTTTACGAAGTTTTTTCGTAGTGAGAACCCAATTTCATAATGACTGAACCATGAGTGAGGTTGCGTGCGCTCATGATGAAGGCTCCTCAATTTTTTATACTCTGCGCGGTAGATTCAAACTACGGCGGATGAGTGTTTGAAGAGGGTGCCTTATGTAATAGGCATAATCGTCAATGATTACGGGGCCACTACTAAATATTAGGTTTTCTTTATCTCCTTGCAGGAGTCAAACCTATAATATGTGCACATGTAAAAATAAAGTTTTATTTTTCACCACTTACTTTAAGTGGGGTGCCTTTAACTTTCAGATCTGTGAACAGATTCCCATAGTTACCTTTTTTCCTCAAGCAGGCTTCTTTAAGCACGCCCCTGCTTGTACCCCTTTTTATCTGTTGTATAAAGTTTATACATAAATAGATATTTTTTACAAAGTAAGAATACTATGTGGTTGTTTGATTATCTGCCTATTCTATTTGCAATGGTTATGATATGATTACGAATGTCCCCCTCCAGTCTTAGATATCAGGCATAATCGTCAATGATGGAGGAGCCACTAATAAATTATAGGTTTGACTCCTGCAAGGAGATAAAGAAAACCTAATATTTAGTAGTGGCCCCGTAATCATTTACGACTGGGGCCCTCCCGACCATCCAACTTCCCATTCGTTGATGTATTAAGGATTTTGGTATACTTGATATGTCAGTGAAGGTGGATAGATGCGCTAGCCAGCGTCTGGTCCAACAATCCACAGAAGTACATCCACGGAATATGGAAGCTTATGAATAGTTATTCTTATTTTATTTTTATTTTTTATTTGTTACGAAGTTTTTTCGTAGTGAGAACCCAATCATAAAGACGAACCATGAGTGATTTAGCGTGTGCTTATGATGAAGGTTCCTCTGAGCTCTGCGGCGGTAGTTTCAAACTGCGCTTATGGGCGTTTGAAGAGGTAGCCTTATGTAATAGGCATAATCGTCAATGATTACGGGGCCACTACTAAATATTAGGTTTTCTTTATCTCCTTGCAGGAGTCAAACCTATAATTATTCCAATGTGTCTGTTGTATCGTGGTTTAAATCATTCTAATGCCGAACCAGTTTCCCTTTAATGTTTTCTTTAGGACAATGCTATTTATTTTCTCCATACAAACAAATATTTTCCCAGGCTGTTTTCATCAAGTTAATGATCTTACTTTTTCCCATTAACCCATGAACTGCAAGAACCTGTGCATAATAAGTGGTCAAGTTGAAGAGCCGCCTGAACACTGTTGTGCGTTGGATATTGGCACTGAACTAATTTCACTATCGCTCGACAGGAAAACAACCCCACAGGGCTAATTTTTTGCAGTCTCTCTATGTTAGCCAGCAAACAATTAGCTTCCAAACCCCATAACGGCTCATTTTTGACTGTCTCATAAAAAAACTCGCTCCCGACAACATTTAGGCTCATTTTGTTTGCAGGCTTGCTGTGCTCACCAGCAAAAAAATTGCTCCCAAACCCCCATAATGGCTTGTTTCCTTCTGGCTCGCTATTGCTTGCCAGGAAAAAACTCGCTCCCTACCCCGC
This sequence comes from Lithodes maja, assembly GCA_037953745.1. Lineage (NCBI taxonomy): Eukaryota > Metazoa > Arthropoda > Malacostraca > Decapoda > Lithodidae > Lithodes > Lithodes maja. The sequence goes on from JBAKBP010003317.1 coordinate 40,700, forward strand.
CAGGCTCATTAACCTAACAAGTGCGCATGGGGGTAATTGGAAACGTCCCCCTGTGCTGACGTATTTGAGGTGTTTCCGTCACTAAAATATTCATTGTACCATTAATAGCATTAATACTTATCCATATGCGCCTATTATGGGTTGATTATAAAGGTATTAACCTGAAACAACAATAAAACGAGTGAAAACAGCGTTTGGATGGTCAAAATCGGAGATATAGCCCGCGAGTTGTATAATGTATGGGTGAGGCAAGCTGCTTTCCCGCCAATTTCCCCCAAGGCCACTGAGACACAGTCGATTGATACTCTCTCTCTCTCTCTTGCATTCGCTTGCTATCAGTGATGACCACACCCTCCAACCGGATTTCTAATGTTAGCACGAAAATATACCTCAGAATGAGGGAATAACAGGGAAAATAGGTGATAACTGAAAGAGAGGAGGAAAGTGGGGAAGGAGGGGAGGTAGAGGACTGAGATTTTGCATGGCCCAGGGGCCAAAAAAAAAAAAAAAAAAAAAAAAAAATTGATGTCAAAAGTTGATTTTTTTTTTCACTCACTCTTAAGAGTCTCCCCGCAGTCCGCCGGGGGAACTCTTAAGTCTCCCCGCAGTTCCCGGGTTAAAAACTGCATCTATCATTAAACCGGTATGTGATTGCCATAGATCTTTTGGAAAGGATTATTACACTTCCAGTATTTCTAACTGTAAGCTCCTTCCTTGTGCTAAAATCTGGCTGTCCAGAAATTGTTAAATGCTCAAAAGATTTAGGAATGCATATATATTTTGGTACCTTGATGATAAAGCGTAATATTTAGTTATTTATTTTATGTGTATGACACGGAGAAAACAAGGCAAAGATGCCTGCAACAAGTTTCTCCGCACAAAGTTGAAAGAGTGAGAGCCAAATTTAACATTATTATTATTTTTTGTTTTTGGTTTAGTATTGTTAAGAAGTGTGGGTGTGCTTGTTTAGTGTAGTGAAATAGATATGGAGGAGGAGGTGTTTGTGAGAGCTAGCTGGATTACTCTGTGTAGTATACACACATACATACAAGTTTAAAGACCGTTTTGTCCACAGAGAATGTGGTTAGTCTCCTGTCCTTAACCCGGGAACTGCAGGAGACTCTTAAGAGTCAGAGAAAAAAAAAATCAACTTTTGACATCGATTTTTTTTTTTTTTGGCCCCTGGGCCACGCAAAATCTCAGTCCTCTACCTCCCCTCCTTCCCCACTTTCCTCCTCTCCTTCAGTTATCACCTATTTTCCCTGTTATTCCCTTATTCTGAGGTATATTTTTGTGCTAACATTAGAAATCCGGTTACAGGGTGTGGTCATCACTGATAGCAAGCAAATGCAAGAGAGAGAGAGAGAGTATCGATCGACTGTGTCTCAGTGGCCTTGGGGAAATTGGCGGGAAAGCAGCTTGCCTCACCCATACATTATACAACTCGCGGGCTATATCTCCGATTTTGACCATCCAAACGCTGTTTTCACTCGTTTTATTGTTGTTTCAGGTTAATACCTTTATAATCAACCCATAATAGTCGCATATGGATAAGTATTAATGCTATTAATGGTACAATGAATATTTTAGTGACGGAAACACCTCAAATACGTCAGCACAGGGGGACGTTTCCAATTACCCCCATGCGCACTTGTTAGGTTAATGGCGACTTTCCAGGCGGCCCTGTCAAGTTCTATATTTTGAGATCGGACCGGCGTTCCTCATCTCACAACATTCTAGGTCTACACACAGTTCCCCCCGCTTTCACGGTCCAGCATTTCTTTACTCAGTTCTGATTATCCATTTTCTCCACGTGTCCAAACCATCCAAGTCGGCTCGTGCGCGTAACTTCACTGACACTCCTAATGCCCAGACTCCTTCTTAATTCATCGCTCGATATCCCATCCTTGAGGTTAACCCCACATATTCATCTCACCATTCTCTTCTCATTCCATTGCTAAATGTAGAGTTTGAATGGGATAAGGAACAGCTTAGTATCAAAAAAACAATATCTGGACCTACCTCCTTTGATAGCACCAGCTGTAGTGAGCGACGCAATCAATACAATGAAGGACGGTAAAGCTCCTGGGTGCTCTGACATTGTCGCTGAGATGATAAAAGCCTCAGGGGAGACTGGTGTCAACTTAGTCACTGAGTTGATAAACACCATTGTTAAAGATGAGAAAATCCCCGAGGATTGGCACAAAAGTGTAATAGTAAATATATACCAAGGAAAAGGGGATACGCTAGATAGAGGTAATTATAGGGGCCTGAAAATGCTTTGACCAAATCATGAAGGTCAGTTTGAGTCTTTGAGGGTTTGATCAGGCAAAGCATCTCCATTGATGATATGCAGTTTGGGTTTTATGCCAGGACGGGGTACAACCGATGCTATCTTCATAGTCAGGCAGATACAGGAAAGATACTTACTAAAAGGCAGGGATCTTTACTTTGTGTTTGTAGACCTGGAGAAGCCTTTGACAGGGTGTCTATATAGAGATGTTGTGCAGTGGGCTATGAGGAAACTTGGTGTGGAAGAGTGGCTGGTGCGTGTGATAATGAAGATGTATGAGGATTCGCGAAGTGCGGTGAGGGTAAAAGGTGTACTGAGTGATAAGTTCACAGTCCGTGTCGGAGTTCATCAGGGTTCAGTGTTAAGCCCCCTCCTCTTTATTATGGTTCTGGAAGCACTGTCTAGAGTTTTTTAAGGCGGACTCCCGTTGGAACTGTTTTATGCAGAAGATTTAGTCCTAATAGCTGACAATGTGCAAGATGCTGAGGCCAAATTCAGAAGATGGAGAGAGGGCATGGCGAGCGAGGGTTTAAGAGTCAATATTAACCTCTTAAAAGGCGAGCAGTGTGTAATGGACACCCTACCGCCAGGCGACAATATTAGGCCCCATTCTCACCTAAAATCGTCATTTTACGATAAATTTCGTTATTACTTATTCATAAGTGCCTCTTTTACGTTTAATATGAAGATAGTAACATGTAACAATAATAAAACAAGTGCGAATAGTGTTTGGATGGTCAAAATCGTGAATTATTGCCGACCGGTCCATTCATGAAATGTGGAGCAGAGCGAGGCAAACCCTCCCCTCGCGAGGCCTGAAGCCTATGACTGACTCACTTACCCATACTCTCCCTTACGCAACACACTCGCTAGTCACATGACCACACCATAGAACCGGCTTGGAGATGTTGACACAAAAATATACCAATAAATAAGGGAATAACAGGGATAATAGGTGATAATTGAAGGGGGGGAAGGAGGAGACTTTTACACATATGGAGGAGTGATACCTTCTATCACTCCTCCATATGTGTAAAAGTATGGAGGGGAATTATCTCACTTAATCACCATTTCACTTGTTTTAAGTGCTAAAAGTTTTTTTTTAGGCCTTACCTCTTAAGAGTGTTCTCGCCTTTGCCAACCAAAACCTCTTAAGAGTGTTCTTGCCGTTCCCGGGTTAACAAAACCAAGGTTATGAATTGTAGGTTGAGACATTAAGGCAATGTGGAAAAGAGCAGTGCATACCCATGTGCAGTGTGTGGAAAGGGTGTGGGCGCTAACTCGATTCGATGTAGTATCTGTCGATGCTGGGTGCACCATGAGAGTAAGCGCTATCTATCTATCTATTGCCCGACGCCGTGATCCCCGAAGGGGTGGCCACGAACGAACCGCCCCCATGCACCTCTGTCCCCAGTCAGTCGACGTCCCTCCCGCCAACCAGCACCGCCTTCGTTCATATACTTCCTCACTCCATCCTTCCACCTCTCTTTCGGTCTACCTCTCCCTCTCTGTCCCTCCACCTCGCTCTCGTACACCCTCTTAGTCATTCTCTCGCTTTCCATACGTTCCATATGGCCGAACCATCTCAACTTGTTCCTTTTCACACTTTCCAGCACATCTACCTCCACACCACAGCTCCTTCTTACTTCCTCATTAGTCTGTCTATCCATCCATGTAACTCCGCACGCACTTCTTAAGTAATTCATTTCCACTGCTCTCACTCTTGGTCTGAGTCTCTCAACCAACGTCCATGCTTCGCTTCCGTAAGTCAGTGTCGGGATTACCACACTGTCATGCAAGGACTTCTTCACTTCCATACTGACCACCCTATTTCTTGTTACTGCTTTCAGCGTTCCTACAACCCTCTTCCCCTGTTGTACCCTCTCCCGCACTTCTTCATCCATAGTCCCATCTTTACTCACCACACTGCCCAGATACTTAACCCGGGAACTGCGGAGAGACTCTTAAGAGTTCCCCCGGCAGACTGCGGGGAGACTCTTAAGAGTCAGAGAAAAACAAAAATCAACTTTTGACATCGAAAAAAACAAAAAAACAATTTTTATTTTTTTATTTTTTTATTTTTTTGGCCCCTGGGCCATGCAAAATCTCAGTCCTCTACCTCCCCTCCTTCCCCACTTTCCTCCTCTCCTTCAGTAATCACCTATTTTCCCTGTTATGCCCTTATTCTGAGGTATATTTTCGTGCTAACATTAGAAATCCGGTTGCAGGGTGTGGTCATCACTGATAGCAAGCGAATGCAAGAGAGAGAGAGAGAGTATCGATCGACTGTGTCTCAGTGGCCTTGGGGGAAATTGGCGGGAAAGCAGCTTGCCTCACCCATACATTATACAACTCGCGGGCTATATCTCCGATTTTGACCATCCAAACGCTGTTTTCACTCGTTTTATTGTTGTTTCAGGTTAATACCTTTATAATCAACCCATAATAGGCGCATATGGATAAGTATTAATGCTATTAATGGTACAATGAATATTTTAGTGACGGAAACACCTCAAATACATGCGCACAGGGAGAGGTGTCTAATTACCCCCATGCGCACTTCAGAGGTTAAGAGTTGACGATCTCCATAGCCTGACCATTCAGCTTCACCTCACACTCTGTGACTTCACCCCTTTCGAAGACCATAACCTTGCTCTTCCCCACATTTACCTTCAAATTCCGTTTTTCGCACACTGTTCCAAACTCATTTACCAGACCCTGCAACTCCCATTCATTATCACTCATCAGAACTGTATCATCTGCAAACAGCAATATAGGTAGCTTCCACTCAATTCCCTCCCTTTTCAGTGATACACCAACATCCACTGCTCTTGATAGTATTTCTTTCATGACTCCATCCATATATACAGTAAACAACCACGGGGACATCACACACCCCTGTTTCAAACCAACATTCAGGTCAAAGAACTCGCTCTGCTCATTCTCCACACGCACTGCTGCCTCTGCACCCTCATACATGCTCTTCACTGCTTTCAGCAACTTGCCATCTACTCCGTATATTCTAAGTACTTTCCACAAACCTTCTCTATCCACTCTGTCATAGGCCTTCTCCAAGTCCATAAAGGCAACATACACCTTTTGTTCCTTCTGCAGATATTTCTTCACAACACAATTCAGGGTAAAAATCTGATCTTCACATCCTCTTCCATTCCTAAAACCTCCCTGCTCTTCGCCTATCCATTTCTCCGTTCTCACTCTCACTCTCTCAATCACTACCCTACTGTATACCTTCCCTACTACGCTTAGAAGACATATTCCTCGGTGGTTACCACACACTCCTCTTTCCCCTTTGCCCTTATATAGGGGGACTATTATGCCAGTCTTCCAGTCATCGGGTGAACTCCCCTTCTCCCATGCTAGTTTGCACATTTTCCATACCCATTCGATCACTATCTCACCACCATACCTCAACATTTCCCCACACACTCCATCTTTTCCTGGTGCTTTCCCCAACTTCACTCTTTTCATGGCTTCCCACACTTCTGACCTCCTGATCCCCACCTCCTCCTCCACTACTTCTCTTCTTCTCCCTCCCATACCATATCCAGCTATGTTTGCTGGCTCTTCATTCCTTACATTTAGCAACTCATTGAAGTACTCCCTCCATCTTTCGACTCTCTCTTGCTTCTCGGCTAGCATTCTCCCATTCTTATCTTTCACACCCATACTGTTACCCTTGCTACCTTCCCTAACTTTCTTGACTTCTTTCCAGAACAGTTTCTTACTCTCCCTCCATTTTACACTCAGATTTCTTCCAAATTCCTCATCTAACTAAGCGCTGTAGTAGAATAAAGGGACCCCTACCGAAGGATAAGTCAGAACTAGAGAAATTTGAGTGCGTAATGTGCAAAGGCGAGCTTGTGTTAAGTGATGATATCCTGTGGCTGTGAATTTTGGAAATGAGTCATTGGAGTTGGTGGACAAGTTTTGTTACCTAGGAGATACCATCTCTGCCGGTGGTGGGGCCGAGGCTGCTACTGTCGCTAGAATTAGATGTGGCTGGGGGAAGTTCCGAGAACTGCTGCCAATTCTGATCATGAAAAAAATGCCTCTCCCCCTGAAGGGAAAGGTGTATGCCTCATGTGTTAGAAGTGCAATGTCGTATGCCTCAGAAACATGGGCCGTTAAAATAGATGTCAACAGAATGGAACGTAATGAGATCAGAATGGTGAGATGGATGTGTGGGGCCAGGCTGCAGAATAGAATAACAAATGATGAGCTGAGGAGACGTTTAGGTATAAAGAGTATTAGCGAGGTGATGCGTACAAGTAGAATGGGATGGTATGGACATTTGGAGAGAATGGATGAACAAAATTGGGTGAAAAAATGCAGGTCTGTGATTGTGGAGGGAGCTGCACCAAGGGGTGGACCGAGGAAGACCTGGGATCGGACTATACGCGCCGATCTCAAATCCAAAAACTTGACAAGTGAAGCAGCCCTTAACAGGGTTGCCTGGAACGCCGCCATTAGGACAAGAGACTGAAACTGCACATATGTGTGGAGCCTTAACGTCAGTCTTAACATTTTATGTATAGTAAAATGGGGGGAAAAATAATCAGGGGGTTTTCGAGGCAAAAATGAAACACCCCATAAAAAAAATATAGTAAAAAAAATATCTATAAAAAGTATATAGTTCTTCACATGTTTAACCTCTGAAGTGCGCACGGGGGTAATTGAAAACCTCCCCCTGTGCTGACGTATTTGAGGTTTTTCGTCACTAAAATATTCATTGTACCATTAATAGCATTAATAATTATCCATATGCGCCTATTATGGGTTGATTATAAAGGTATTAACCTGAAACAACAATAAAACGAGTGAAAACAGCGTTTGGATGGTCAAAATCGGAGATATAGCCCGCGAGTTGTATAATGTATGGGTGAGGCAAGCTACCTTCCCGCCAATTTTCCCCAAGGCCACTGCGACACAGTCGATCGATACTCTCTCTCTCTCTCTTGCACTCGATTGCTATCAGTGATGACAACACCCTGCTTGCAACTCGCTAATGTTAGCACAAAAATATACCTCAGAATAAGGGAATAATAGGGAAAATAGGTGATAACTGAGGGATAGGAGGAAAGTGGGGAAGGAGGGGAGGTAGAGGACTGAGATTTTGCATGGCCCAGGGGCCAAACAAAAATAAAAAAATAAAAAAATAAAAATAATGTTTTTTTTTTTTTTTCGATGTCAAAAGTTGATTTTTAATTTTACTTACTCAGGAGAGTCTTCCCGCAGTCCGCCGGGGGAACTCTTAAGAGTCTTCCCGCAGCTCCCGGGTGACCTGTATTATTAGAGGAACTATTCACCTATATTAACAACGATTTTGACATTTATTTTAGTGAAAAGTTATAAATGTGCAGGAATTATACTGTAAGTAGTGGAACAAAATGTTGAAAAATTTGTGAACAATGCTGACAAACTTTGATCATGTCTTCCCCTAGTGTGTCTGGGAGCCAGCTGATGGGGCAAAACAAAATCAGTGGGACCCCCCCTCCCTCCCTCTACCCCACCCCATGGACCAAGAGGCACCCCCTTAGTGGGGGGGGGGGGGGATTTTTTCTTACTCATCATACTGCCATCGATTGGGGCAAGGAAAAATCTATTTTTTTGATATATTCTTACCCGACTGTAATTCTACCTTACCCCACAAATGTTTATTTCTTCCCCTATCACAGATTACTTTTTTCCCCAGCAAAGTTTTTCTTTTGTTTCAGGCTGCATAAAATACATTTTCAGATGAAATTATACCAAGATGGTCAGAAACTATTCGCCACATTGTCCAAGAGTACTTGCGAGCGAATTTGTTGCACAACATCTTTAAAGATTGCCTGCCAGGGTATGACTGGGCAACTTCATTCATGAGGAGGCATCATTTGATATTAAAGAAAGGTGGTATGATGCAGCTGGCTAGAAAAAGTGTTACAAGTGACCCATTTGTATTTATGGCTTCTACAATCTGTTTAAAGATGAAATGAGTCGCCTGAATTTTACAGATAAACCAGAATGTATTTGGAATCTCGACGAAACAGGATTTCCTCTTGATCCCTCCAAAATGAAAACCATTGGTACAAAAGGGTCCAAAACTGTGCGCCTTACATGTGGTTCAAATAGAGAAAATATCACAGTTCTAGCAACCTGCTGTGCAGATGGTTCCGTTCTGGACCCTCTAGTTGTGTTTAAGGGAAAAAAACATGCAAAACACATGGGTTGGGCCTAATGCACTACCAGAAACTCAATATGCAGTCTCAGAATCAGGTTGGATGAATGGTTCTGTATTTCATGGACTCCTTTGTTCATTTGTGGATTAGACCAAAGACACTCGGCCTATTTTGTTGATCTTGGATGGACATCTTAGTCATACATCACTGGCAACAATTGAGTTGGCCATAAAAGAGAATATAACCATCTTAAAGTTGCCTGCACACTGCACAGATCTCTTGCAACCACTTGATGTGGCATGTTTTGCTCCTCTAAAATCCTACTACGATTCTGAATTAATGAAGTATATTCAACAAACAGGTGCACGCAGTCCATTAAGAAGATCTAGTTTTGTCAACATGCTCTGTTCTATTTGGAAGAAAGGACTTTCACCTGAGAATGTGAAAGCAGGGTTTAGTGCTACAGGTATATATCCACTAAATGCAAATAAGTACAAAACAGATCGTCTGGATCCACTAAAATTAAGAACCTACAATGCTTGGACTGAACAAGGATGTCCAAAAGATGATGATGGTGACCTTGTATTGCAGACTACAAAATGATAACCAAGGATATACAACAGAAATGAATGAAGGTGTTCCATCTCCTATAGACAACCCATCACATGCTCATCACTAGATCCGCAAACTGAGCAACACCATCCAGCTAATCTAACCTCCCCACTCATATGTCAAACACAACGTACACCAGCCAGTAGTCTACCATCAAGAAGCTCAAGTCCGACTGCAGGTTGCAGCAACTGGGATAACTTGGATTCTGAACGCAGTGAAGACTTTAAAATGTATGTAAAACAACATGAAGCTGAATGTGCAAAACTATTAAGCTGGACGACACTGGTCAGACAAGTGCACTCACGAGCTCTTGAAGGTATGAAATTATATGTTTGACTCCTGTAAGGAGATAAAGAAAACCTAATATTTAGTAGTGGCCCCGTAATTGTTTTGGTGACTAAATGGCATTACGATAGGGCAGACTGGGAGGGTCTTCAGGGTTTCTTTATTGATATTCCCTGGACCTCTTTCTTTTCTAATGATGCACACTCCACCTTGAGCCACATACAAGATTTTGTAAAAATTGGAATGGAAACTTTTATTCCTCATCAAAAGTACAGTAAAAGATCTAATTCACCTAAATGGTTTGACCATAATTGTGCTAGAGTAACTGAACAAAAAACAATAGCCTACAATGCATACACAAGATCAAAAACACATGAAGCCTTTAATTACTTTAGAAACATCAGACATCATGCCAAAACTGTATTAAACCTAACTAAATCAAACTTTCTCCACAAGCAGGCAAATAAACTTCTAAATAATCCAAATGATAACAACATATTTTGGTCTACTCTTAACTCATTCAAATCCAACTTCACTACTGCTTCATCCATTCCACCATTAAAATCTCCGACTGGCAATCTTGTAAGTGAGCCACGAGGTAAAGCTAATCTTCTTGCGGATATTTTCTCCACCAACTCGACGTTAGATGAAATAAATCAAGATGTCCCTGTACTTAATTTTAATTCGCCTGAAATTCCCTCACTTAACCCTTCCTACCCGGGCAGCCTTTGTTAAGGACGGAGGCTGTATCCGGGCGATCTGGCTGAAAACACAACAAAAGTAAACTAAGGCTAATCTCGCTTAATATACTACCTACAATAATCAAACATATGTCAAAATGGGCGCCTTACCTTCCCGTGTAGAATGGCGTTGAGTAGAGCATTTTAGCTCAAGTAGTTCAGGAGTTATGGTGATGGAAGTGGAGGTAACTTTTGCCGCGTATTTACCTCGCCGCGTCCGAACGCTCACCCGCGGCCCAGGCTACGACGAACGTTTTGACTCGTCGCTCTACCTTGAATTATGGCGGGACGCGATTTTTTAGTGTTTTATTGTTTATTATGCCATATATTATTGTTATTATGATATTTTCACTCAATAAATATATTTTTCTGAAGTAATTTGTGTCTCTGTCACTTATACTTAAGTTTTATTGTTATTATTATAGTAGTTATGATTATTTATACAGGACTATGGTAATTGATAGTCATTTTCACTTCTTTATTGTTAGGAATATATATTTTAGTCTCACTTTCACTTGTTCATATTGTTCTGAAGGCACTTATTATTACTTATGTGTGTCTCTTTCACTTAGACTTAGTTTTATAGTCATTATTATAGTAGTTATGATTATTTATACTAGACTATGGTAATTGATAGTGTAATTTTCACTTCTTTATTGTTAGGAATATATATTTTAGTGTCACTTTCACTTGTTCATATTGTTCTGAAGGCACTTATTATTACTTATGTGTCTCTTTCACTTATACTTAGTTATATTATTATTATTGAGTGTCACTATCACTGTCACTTACACTTCAATAGTTTGCCAGAGTGTGGAAATCATTGAAGCAGGTGCCGGCACACAGTCCCACCTGACACTCGAGGCATTGCCAAGTGGTTTTTGTGGGTTTGCTTGGTCGTCGAGTTGTGCGGGTGCACACATAGCACCTCTTCTGCATCCTTATTCGGCTGTTAGGACCCTGGAAAGGAAGGGCGACGAGCTGGTGCTTTCTGATGAAGTCGGCACACCCTATTCTGTCCATCATGCCTGGTCCTTGTAGTGGCCTCCCTGGTGTACCCGCATGTTTTACCAGGAGCTCATGTATCAGCTGCTTTTGGAAGGTCCGCAGGCTCTTGTACTTGATGAATGGACACCTCAAACGGTAGATGTTGTACGCGTTGAGGACAGACATATCTACTGTATGCAGGACAAACTTCTTGTACCACCTGCAAGATGTTCGCAGGCAGTCTATGAAGCCCATCTGCATGTCGGACTTGTCGACGAGGCGCATGTTCAGGTTGTAGTCCAGAACAGCAGCTGGTTTTGTGATAGGGTTCTTAGTTTTTCGGTCCACCTTCCCTGTGGGGACCATCTCTGCTTTGTGGCATGTGGTGAGGAGGTTGACCTTACGCTGGTCATGCCAGTGGATGGAGAGGATGGGGCCACTCTTCTTATGGAATATGTCCGTCTTCTTCGTTTTGGTTGGGTAGGCTGGCATGCCCTTCCTCTTCCCCTTCACTGTGCCGACAGTTCCGGTCTTGCGGTCATGGAGGTACTTGGCGAGGATAGGCGACGTGTAATAATTGTCAGTATAGAGGACGTGGTTGTCATTGAAGTACCTCACCATCATCCTCTTTACCACAGCGCCGCCAAAACCAATGAGGGGGTCAATCTGGACTTCACCACCCTTGCCGCTGTAGACTATAAAGTCGAGCACATATCCCGTCTTGCAGTCGCAGAGGACGAAGAGCTTGATGCCGAAGCGGTGTCTCTTTGACGGGATATACTGTCGGAAGTGCAGCCTACCACGGAACAGGACCAGAGACTCGTCGATGCACAGCTTCTGAAATGGAATCAGGTAGGTGGAAAACCGATGACGTATCATGTCATACAGTTGCCTGATCTTCCAGAGTGTGTCGGGCTCGTGGACATGCATGTTATTTGTCAGGTGGAAATATGAGAGGATGTCGAAGTACCTATCCCTTGACATGAATTTGCCAAATGCTGGAGTCGTTGTGAGGTCGCCAGTTATCCAGTAGTCGGCCAGAACGTGCTTCTTTATGTGTGTCATCAGCATTGTGAGTGCCAAGAACACATATAATTCTGCCACAGTGAGAGCTCTCCATGCCACCATCTTTGCACTTGTCTTCCTGCCAAGAAAGTTTGAACATATAGCCTGGTGGTGATTTGTCTCTTTGACAAGGTATTCCATGACTTCATTGTCGTAGAAGCCACAGAAAAGTTCACTGGGGGTGGCATTTGGGCCACAGGGATATGCTGGTGACACCCCAGAACCCTGTTGTACCTCGTCAAAGGCAGGAAAATCTGGCACAAAATCCACCCCATCTGACCACACAAACATTTCAGCAGGTCGAGGACGAGGACGTGGAGTTGCAGCAGGCACACGCCCTGGACGCCCTGGCACACGCCCTTGGCCATGCGGATGCCCAGGCGGACGCCCTGCACGCCCAAGCCCAGGGGCAGCGGCGTCGGCAGGCCGACCACGTCCACGACCTCGAGGTCCTTTGACTCTTCTTGTCGGGACTCGCTCTTCCTCTTCCTCTTCGTTTTCCTCTTCCTCAGGCGACGTCAGGTCATCTGGGGCAATGTTGGGGTCGTCAGCATCCTCTTCAGGAGACAACTCTGGTGAAGAATAGACCGGGCGTCGGCGGCGTGGGGCTGCGGGAGGTTGAGCAATGGGAGCCTCGGCCTCGGGAGTTGGGCTCCTTTTGCGGCTAGCCGGGGACTTTTCCGCAGGAAATAATGACCTACGATGCGGGGCCTGTGGTGACACACTGCGGGAGGCCAATGGCGCACTTGTAGAGGCCCTTTGGTCATCTTGAGGGACAGATGAAGCTGAGGGCTGTGGGTGGCCCTCCCGGCGTCCCGGGTCGAGGCGTCGTGACAAAGGAATGCGGGTGGTTGCTAGGCCTGGGTCGGCGTCACTCTCACTATCTACGCCTTCCCTCACTTTTTCTGCATCCCTGCGTGCTTTCTTGGCTGCACTTTTCACTAAAGACTTCTTATAGAAGTATTTACCCACTTTCAAGGGCGTACGGGCAGGCAAAGGGGAAGGTCCTGGCGTAGGGCTAGGGCTAGGCCTACCCTGACCTACGAAACTAGGCGAAGGGGTTGGCTCTAGCACACTTGGTACTTCAATAGCACCTTCCTCCACCACTTCCACATCAGGATCATCACTACTATCACCCCCCTCAAATAAATCCACATTGTCATCAGCACCAAATCCCACAAAATCGTCAATTTCGCTCCCACTTCTACTCTGAATATAGAGGTTTTTGTCGACAGAGCTTTCACCACTGCTCAAATCCTGGTTGAAAAGTGCACGGTGTATTGCACTGTCACTTAGCAAACGTTTCACTTTCCTTACTTTCCTTTTCTTCTCGGTTGGCAGAGGTGTAGATGTTGCAAGCGGGGTAGCACTGGGACGCGCGGGAGATTGCACAGTATCGGACGCGTCGGAATTCATTTTTTTGCTGTAGCTCTCAATGGCGGCAACGTAGGAACTGATAAGAGTGGTAGTTGAGGCTTGGTGGCGCTACGATCGCCCCCGCAAAGTAAAATTTGCCCGCGCGAATTTTAAAGCACGCTTTCAAGCAAATGCCTTACAAAAGGCATACCGGGTTGCGGCCCTTCAGCCGCGCTGTCCTTACCTAAGGCAGCCCGGCTAGGAAGGGTTAAGATCCACACCAGACATGTCAAAACTATTTTGCAGAATCTCTCGGTAGATAAGGCTCCTGGTCCAGATGAAATTCCTCCAATAGTACTTAAGAATTGCTCCTTGGTGCTCGCTCCTGTATTGGCAAAATTTGTCCGTCTGTGTACTCATACCTAATGCTTCCCAGTACCCTGGAAAGAAGCAAACATCCATCCAGTTCCTAAAAAAGGTGCCTCTTCAGATCCATCAAACTACAGACCAATAGCTATAACTTCCACTCTTGGTAAAGTCTTTGAAATTATATTAAATAATCACATAATTAAGCATCTTGAGAATAATCAGTGAGAGGCAATATGGTTTTAGACGATGTCGATCAACTGCAGACATTCTATGCCTTCTTACGCATCAAATCAACCAAGCTACAGACCAACATGGTGAAACACATACAATAGCACTGGATATATCAAAGGCATTTGATAGAGTCTGGCATCAATCCTTATTGTCGAAGATGTCACACTACGGCCTTGCATCATTAGTTCCACTAAGTTCTTCTTATCTTCATAATGATTTTGAACGGTTATATAAAGCAGGAACAGGATATGACAATTGTATGGACATATAGGGTTAACTGGCACGGGAATACTAAAATAAATGCACAATAGTATTAACTCCAAAAGAAGTAGTTCCTCATCAACGAAACAGCCTACTATGGTTGTGCAACTCAACAACAACCTAGACTAATAAATGCTGTGAATAATAATGCATACATATCATAAAAAGTTTATAATCTTAATCGGGTGTCTGCTAGGCGAATAAAGTCTAGCTGGGATGTAGTAGGCTAGGAAACAATGGCTGAGCAAGCGGCTCGTAGCCTAGCAAATTCCTTAAGGCTGTGCGGCCAAATTACGTTAAGTGACGGGGTGCTCTCTTGAGAGATCCAGATCGCTAGTATCTGGTTCTCTCCTGGCGACCCTCTTAAAGTCAAAACAAAACGAGTTAGCAAAGTGTTGGGTGGCAGAGGCAAAAGCCCTCACTCGCAACACAAGGCTAAACTCACAAGGTACACAGTCGGAAAGACAACCTAGGCTTCCCACATATCCGTTGCGATTGTACAGTTTCAACAAAACCTAGTACACATCGGAAATCACAACACCAGTAGCCTTACCCCAGTCTAGCATTAAATAGCCCAGCAGACCACCAAGATACAGGTAGGGAGACACCGCGAGTGTGTCGAACCTCTACAGACAAAATGGTAACCCTTCCAAAATGCCTAACTAAACATGTAATATCTGAGAGCTTCAGCATATAATACGATGGCCGATATATGAAATCGTGCAGAACCAAAGGGGAGTTATGATATTAAATAGATTGGAAGAATGAGAGGTAAGAAGTTGAGAGAGAGAGAAAGTGTTCTATAGGTAGGAGTCGGGGGACAGAGTGCAAGGGAGATGTTAAGGGTATGCTGGTCAGGCAAGCTCTGAGGACGGTAGCTCCTCGAGATCCCCAGGATCACACAAAGGCATGGTGGTCAACCAATCACAGGGACGCTACGTCACATGGCAGCAGGCCCCTAGGACGCGCCAAGAACCACCAGCCAATCAGAGGCGAGAGAAAGCCTGCGCGGGCGGGAAAAACTCCTCCAGGAGGGAGGAGGGAGCAATACTCACTGCACCCCTACTCCTGCACTTACTAACTCACACTCTCTAGCTGTATCATTCAGTCTTATACATTAAACTTATAACTGATGATATAAAATAGAATGCCTTGTCACAGATGAAAATAAAGACCACTTCTATACTGCCTGTGACATAACGATTCACAAGAAAGAAAGTACAACATTGTAGATAGATTGTAGCCCATTTCACTGCCCTGGCGAGCGCTAGTGGCTACCGGGAGGCGATTCTGCCAAAGGTGGCAGGCGTCACACAGGCGATAAATGCAAGTTCACAAATTGTTCTAAGTTATTTGGGATACTTCTATTATGTAAAGACATACAAACAACACTAGTTGGACAATTATTGATAGTAGCTTCAAAGTCAGTTTGATAATAATATTCAGTCTGAGACAAGTTACATAGTCATTAACCCTTTATTAGCGGCGCGCATCATATGTCGAGTGAAAGAAATTTGGACTATGTGGCGGCTCACACCATAAGTCGTGTGGCAATTTCAGCACGTAATGTTGCTGAGAGAGAGAGACAAGTGGTGGCAGGAGAGTAGCGAGCGTATGAGTGCTCCAGACCACCGCGGTGGACCAACTGACATGAATCCCACCCTCCTCCACCCTCTCACACTCGTTACAAAGTGAAATGTATGGGGAAAGTACCGAATTACATGGTTTTTGCAGTCGTGTTGCGCGGTTGTTGCAAAAAAAACTAGCGGTCATACAAGGATCGTTGTGGTGTCATTGGAAAGCTCTGTTTATGCCCTTTCAGGGATAGATACTTGTTTTACGCTCTGGGTCTTATTTAGTCATTAAAATGATCACGTAAACAGCCCTATTTTGGGTAAAAACACCCCGCTGGTGGCTACATATTATTTACCGCCTAGGCCGCTCGTTAGGTGTTAAATCTTGATCGAAGGACCTATAATTGGTCCCGGTTATTTGGTTCATCTAACATAATATCGGGGTTACAATACTGTCATTTACTAAAAACATTGTATGGAAGTACGTTATTGCCATAATTATTTTGAAGTATATCGATTAGCTCTGTATTTTTAAGTTGAGAAAATGGAAAAAACGATGAAAATATGAACAAAAAATAATTATATAAACCATTATATAAAATCCACAGCATATATGCCGTAATTAGCCCTTTCTTTCTGTGTTTATATTTCTGCTTACTCCGAGTGTCACGTACCAATGAGTTCCCCGCACATCAACCACTCTCTATCTAAGATGGTACACTCTTATCTACTCAGGTACATTCCCCATTTTTGTTTAAGTTGGGGGTGGCCAACTCCCGAACAGGGACAAAAATAAAACACTCACTAGGTATATTTCCCCAGAAAAGTCGATTCGTTTCTGCGCTGAAAAGTTGATAGCATTTATGGCAGCTGGTGCGCGGTCCAAGGAACCTGGGAGAGAGAGACAGAGACGGAGAGAGAGAGACGACCATAAAGGTGCGTCCACACTGGCAACATTTAGTCGTCAGAAAAGTCGGAAACAATGTTTCAAATTCTGTGTTCGACATTGTGAGACATATCTACAACAATGTATGCAACAATGTTTGAATGAATGCTGATGATAGTTTGGCAAAAGATGTTGACTTGGTGGGGGTGTCTACACTTGGTCTGTGTAGACGGGAAGATCATGTCAGCCTGTGACGACGCCTTGGAGGCAGCTGCTGCTGCTCTAGTTATTTTGTAAATAAATAGGTCTGTGTCAGGGTAAATAGGGCCAGTTCCCTCATCCCTTAATCCAAGAACAAATTTTTTTGCATACCAGTATTTCCAATGTTATAATGATTTATGTTGTTATGCTGGCCAGCTTGCCAGAATGCGCTCGTGACTCGCTAGCGCTCGCCAGGGCAGTGATATGGGCTACAATAATCGTAGAACGATGTTCTTTCTTTTCATAGAGTACATGTTGTCACAGACAGATCAGTGGTGATCTTTATTCTTGTCTGTGACACTTGGAAGTATTTTATATCATTGCTAGAATATAGGATGCATTGTAGTGAAGGAGAGAGAGAGCGAGCGAGCGGGGTGGGGGAGGTGAGTGTTCCTCTTCCTCCTCCCTCCTCCCTCCTCCCTCCCTGAGGTTCCCGCCCGCGTGGTCCTTTCTCTCGGTTTTGATTGGCTGGTGGTTCCTGGCGCCTTCTGCAGCCCTGCTGCCTGGTGACGTAGCGGCCTGTGATTGTCTGACCACCATGCCTTTGTGTGTGATCCTAGGGGTTCCTAGGAGCTACCTTCCTGAGAGCTAGGCTTGGGGTGCTAGGTCCTACATGTCCCTTTGTGGAGCGCCAGGGTAAGACCAGATACTTGAGATCTGGACTTACCAAGAGAGCCTCCCAAGTCACTTAACGTAACATTAGGGAAATCTGTTCAAGGGGAGACAGTAGGCTACGAGCATGCTTGCGCTCTGCCTAGCTTCTTAGTACCTTTTTATGCCACTGCTAGACTTTATTAGTGAGAAAGACAGCATCGTGTTTATTAACTTTAATTGTGTATGCTTTAGGAATTATTCACGCCTTATTTTAGCCTAGGTTGATGCATAGTGCACAACCCAGTTTGGCTGTTAAGTTGGCTAAGGAAGTACTGTTTTGAGTGGCGATTATTAGTGCTGTCACAGAGTTGTTGCACTCCCTTGTTATATATATGTATCCTACTTATTGGTGTATTTGAGATACACGCTTTGGTGTCCTGCTCCTGCATTATTTCTGTTCTATATTAACGAGCATCTTAGAGCATCAGACGTTTTCAGAAGATTCTTTATCTGATTACTGTAGGACTAGACTTCCAGTGTTTTCATAGATCATTGTAGAGTTTAGTGTTGAGTACAGACTCACTAAAGTTAACGTAAGCATATACTCCTTTATTAAATCTTGTTATAGTTTATTCAAGCATTGTTATTACTTAAGACATTTTATTAACGTAAAGTACTCCTGTTGTGAGCAGGCTTTGCCGTCATCGGTAAGCCTTTGTAGAAGTGCACTAAAACCCAGTTAATTGATACCCCGTTATCCAGTAGATTAACTCTGGAGGGTTTTAAGTGTTTTGTTCACCGGCGTAATAGTTCGAGGGTTTGGAATTAGCGTACCGTTGTTGCAGATATAGCCTATCATCTAGTCCAATATTGAGTGCCCTTGTTTATTTCGTAGTGCCGGTCGTAACAAATGGCGACCTTAGACCAGAATATAGTGAACTGAATATTGCATTTTTTTTTTGGAGAAATCTTATTGCCATTTGGGGGTTGAATTTATTTCTCGCATTGTTGGCAGTAGACATTGTTTTGAGGATACATAGAACTTGTTGGAGTTATTGGTGACCTAGTATTGCACTCAAGAACTTCTTCGAATATTTTTGGGTGAATAAAGCTACGCAAGAGTTTGGCTATTTTTTTGTCTGGACTTGAGATTTTTTTTTTGTTGACTCTCATGTCACTGGACGGGTCTGAGCATAGTGAGGGCACAGTGCGAGAGGCAGGCGAGGAGGTGGAGAAGGTGGAGTTGTTAAGCGGCGCTCGGGTGGTGAATGCTCGGATTTCTTTGGGGAAGCCTATGTCGGCGGACCGGGTGGCGGGGCTAGACCGGTACGGACTGCAGTGTGTGGCCACGGTCTTGTTGTTTTCCGGTACTAGCGGTATGTCGAGAAGTGAGCTGGCTGCCTGTGTGCTGGGTGGGGTGCATGGAGTTTCGGGTGGAGCGGGAGCTGGGGCACCTTCGGCCCAGCCCCCATTCCACTTGACTCCTATTATGGCGCCCCCTCGGGTTCCGGAGCCGGGTACGTTCCCGCAAGCCGATGCCCGCTGGCGGTTGGGTATGCCTCTAGGGGATTCACGGGGTGGGTCCCCGATAGTAGCACCCCCTCCTCAAGGGTTGTCTGCAGAGATGTTGTTTCAGCTCGAACTCGCCAAACTTAACCAGCAGGCTGAGCAACGGAAGTATGAGGCTGAGCTCGAGCAGCGGAAGCATGAGGCTGAGCTTAAGCAGCGGAAGCTCGAGCTTGAGCAGCGGAAGCTCGAGCTTGAGCAGCGGAAGCTCGAGCTCGAGCAGCGTGAGCGAGAGTCTGAGCGCAAGTTTGAGTCTGAAAGGTATTGTGCCGATGTTGACCTAGAGAAAACTCGTGTAGAGGTGACGAGAAACCGGGTCGCCCAGGGGGGTCGAGCCCATGACCAGTCCCTGTCGCATCTACTTAAGATGGTTCCAGTGTTTGATGAGTTGGGAGTTACAGAATTTTTTCTCCGGTTCGAGAAAAAGTGCCAGGAGCACCAATGGCCCGAGGAGAAGTGGGCAGCCCTCGTTTCTTCACGATTGACGGGGAAAGCACTCAAGGCGTACGATGCTTTGCCCCTAGATTCCTGTGTGAATTACGAGTTATTGAAAGAGGCTGTCCTGAGGGCGTATGAGCTACAGCCAGAGACCTATAGGCTGAAGTTTAGGGCGGTTCCAAAAATAAAGGAGAGTACTTTCCAGGAACACGCTAGAGAGCTGTCAGATGCATTTGAAAATTGGTTAAGGTCGGAGAAGGCAACTACTTTTGATTCGGTAAAACAACTAGTGTTGCTCGAACAATTTTTTAAATGTACTGGCAGTGACTTGACTCTTAACCTTAAAGAAAAGCGACCGAAAACTCTACAAGAGGCGGCTGAGCTGGCTGACCTTAGGGTGTCATTGATTCGTGGGTGCGGGTCTGCACAGAGAGCTGAGGCAGGTAACAAGGGGCGTACCACTCCACCCCCCCGAATTAATGACACAACATATAATTATCCATGTAAGAGTACTGTTGCCAATTATGAACCCAAGTCGAAACCCTTCCCGTTTAAGAAAGGCCAGGGCCCTTCCTCACCTCAGAGGAAGTCCAAGAGTGAGGTGGAATGTTTCAAGTGTCATGAGAGGGGGCATATTGCGCGCTCATGTCCGAGCACACTGCCTACAGCAGTGGTGTCACTAGTGAGCAACATCGGTGTGTCTTTGAGGTATTCCGTGTTTGCCCGGGGTAATACGTCGGTTGCGGAGTCACAGTCGGTGCAGAAGCAGCAGGAGGGCTCGTCACCCGTCCGTGATGCTTTTTGTGGTCATAGGGGGCACGGCACTGTGAGGTGGGCTGGTATGAAGCATAGGCTTGAGTTGTTGCGTGATACGGGCGCTTCCCAGACACTTGTTAAGAATTTCACTGGCAAGCCTGTTAACGTGGCTCGGGTTGTGGTGGTTCAAGGCATCAATGCTATGCGGTCTTACCCGCTGGTCAGAATGGAGCTTGAGGTGGACGGTGTGACACAGGAGTTGGATGTGGGTGTGGTGGAGAAGTTGCCAGTTGAGGGGGTCGACCTCCTTCTTGGTAATGACTTTGCGGTGCCCACTTCCGAGGCTCCACCCTTAGTCGTTGCCAAGAGGGCGGCCGACACGAGTAGGGAGGAGCAAGAGGGGCTTGAGATATCTCGGTCCGTTAAGGTGTCACAGCCTAGTACCCAAATTTATGACCAGCGGAGGAAGGGTCGGAAGGAGAAAGTCGAGGCTGATGGTCGGGTTGAGAGTTTGGACCCAGCGACACTCCTTGGTGACTCGGTACTTGACCCAAAGGTGAGCTCCGGAGTGGCCCCAGAACCTGTCCTTCCTAGTGACATGGTAGGGCGTGATGGCACTCCGCGACAGAGTAGTTCCCAGGTGGAGGAGAGTTGTGGGAACGGGGCTACTGAACTCGAGGACGGGGAAGCATGTCAGGTGAACCTGTTAAGAGGAGTTTGTGAGGCAACCACCTGAGCAGCCTACTGTCCCTGCGTTGGTCTGCAGCGGCCAAGGTGGAGAAGGAGAGGGGGGCAGTGGGGCACAGGTGGAGGAGAGTCGGGATTGTCATGTCTCGGTGAAGCAGTGGGCGGGGCATACGAGTCAGGTGGCTGTGGATGCGCTAGAACACCTGCCTGAGCAGCAGTGTGCAGCGCTCCAGCACCTGATCGGTCCATACCCTACCGTTTGTGCCGAGCACCCAGGCCTCACAACTCATGCGGTGCACGAGGTTCCGCCGGCAGGTCACTTGAGTGTCAGTAAACCGTTGGCCTCGTTGTTTCAGTGGTTCAAGGTGGGCAACGAGGCTTTGGCATGGTTGCCAGGTCAGGGTCGACCCATGGCTGCCAAGTATGGTGGTCAGAAGGAGGAGATTGAGCAGATTGGCTGTGGAGTGGATGCGCCCGGCCGTCGCATAGCCTCCCAATGCTGCTCTAGTGAAATGCAACAGCCCTACCATAGACCGACTGTATCTGGCCATGTCGCTGAAGGCGGTGATGCTGTGCAGGCAGATGTAGTTGCAAGGAATGCGGGGGTGCGCATGTACGGTATCGGCGGGGAAGCCTTAGCAATTATGAACTATGGGAGTGACTGCACAGGTGGTACTGATGGTCCCTCTCATGACCTGGCTGTTCTAGGGACGAAGGTGGAGAAGGAGGGAGACTACAGGTTAGAAGCTGCGGTCTCGGCTGGGTTGTGGGAGGGCACTAGGCTATGGCAGTACTTTCGCATGTTTGTTCATTCTCCAGGCCTGATGTACGGGGTAGAATCCGACATGGAGGCTGGAGACAGTGCAAGGCTCAGTTTAATTCCCTAGCGTATAAATCCTGCTCAACAGCCTGTGGTGCATGCAGAGCTGGATTACGTGTTGACGAAGGGTCTGAGGGATAAGGAATGTCGTGAGTGGTCGTTACCTGTGTGACGCATGTCGAGTATGAGCATGCTGTACAGAACGCCCAGTCAGGC
Organism: Lithodes maja; assembly: GCA_037953745.1. Lineage (NCBI taxonomy): Eukaryota > Metazoa > Arthropoda > Malacostraca > Decapoda > Lithodidae > Lithodes > Lithodes maja. Next base: position 62,876 of record JBAKBP010003317.1, read on the forward strand.
CCCACTCTCGCTAGGATCGTCAGGGCAGGAACTTTGGCTGTAGTCTGTGTAGAGTTTCCTAACTCAGTTTATGTGAACCGTTGTACTATAAGTATTATCATTATGTATTTTGTTTTCTTCTAAGTCAACGAGTTCTATTTTATATCATTAGATATAAGTATTGTGTGTGGGACTTATATGTAATGATGAGAGGAGAGAGAGGGAGATATTACGTAACGGGGATCAGTGAGTGCGCCACGCGGGCCGGTAGGCCTAATTCCCTCCTCCCTCCTCCCTTCCTCCCTTTCAGCGCGTGGGAAGTTCTTTGTCGATCCCAGATTGAGAGAGAATATGACGTCATGATTGCCAGTGGGCGGTCCTTAAGTAGTTGGCGATCTGCTCACTAGAGGGCCGAGTATAAAAAGGGAGGTCTCGCCATGCTTTACTCAGAACTCATCAGGCAAAGCGACTTCTCATATCCCTTGCAACTATCCATATTCTTCCGACTGATGTGAACTTTCTCTACTCTCTGAACAGCCTATCTTCTTCTCTTCTCGTCCCTGTTTAACCTCCATGACCCCTTTGGTGCAGATTTAGTCAGCCAAAGTATTATCGCTTGAGTTCTCACGAGATAAGTGCCTGTTAGATAGCCTATTTTTGGAAGGGTCAACTAGAATAGGATTGATTGATGTTTGTTGCACTCGTATATGCATTTCCCTGTGTGCGATTATTCATGTTCCTGTTTTCCTGCTGGTTTAGGCAATGCTAGACTGGGATAGGGTTTCTGAGTTGTGATTTCCTATGAGTACTAGGTTGCGGTTGAACCAGTACAATTGCAACGGAGACGTGGAACGCCTAGGTGGTCTTTCTGACTGTGTACCGTGGGAGTTTAGCACTGTGTTGCGAGTGAGGGCTTTTGCCTGTGCCACCCAACACTGTGCTATCTCATTTGCTTGACTTTGAGAGGATCGCCAGGAGAGAACCAGATACTAGTGATCTGGATCTCTCAAGAGAGCATCCCGTCAATTACCGTAATTTGGCCGCACAGTCTTAAGGACCTCGCTAGGCTACGAGCCGCTTGCTCAGCCATTGTCTCTTAACCTTAGATATCCCAGCTAGACTTTGCTCGACCAGCAGATACAGCATAGTATTGAAGCTTCTCCTTATGTATATTATTGTTTAAGCACTATTGATTTCATGTGTGGCACGCTTAGCTACTTCAGAGATTAGTGGCCCACGAGCACAATCTTAGTAGGCTATTGCCAGTGCATTGTCGGAGTACTTCTTCTTAATGTTTGCCATATCTATTGCTTATTCTTATAATTCTTCTTATGTCAATTTAAAGCCTTTAATTACCAGTGAGTTATTCATTAAATTGCTGTTCAAAATCCGATACTTACTTCTTATGAGTATTCGAGAAGCATCTAACTTATCAGAAGATTCCTTGCTTGATGCTCGAGGACTATTGTTTAACGTAACGTAATAGTGCCGATCCGAAGTAGAGGGTGGAGGACTTCTTAAGTTCTTAGTTCAAGGGTGGATTACTTCGGCTTCGGCCAACACTATTCTTTAGTGTTGTAGTACTTTCTTCTTTGTTTGATTGTTGACCAGACTAGATAACTCCCGTCTAGTTATTAGCCTGTTGTGTGAAACGCTAGTACCGAGTTCTTGTATACCCCTTTATAGCAGATAGAACTCTGGAGGGTAGTGGCGTTTTTTGTTCGGCTGGCAGTACTCTGGGGTTGGGATCGTGTGTTTCCGTTGTGGCAGCGAGCCATACTCGAGTCCTGTGTAGAGCCCTAGTGTACCCGAGTGCCCGGTCGTAACAAATGGCGACCTTGCTTAGGATTTTGTGAACAGTATAATTTTTTGCAGAGTTGTACAACATTTGTTTGTTCGTACTTTAGCGTACATATTGAAGAATATTTTTTTTTTGTAAGGCAATTAGGAGAGCATTTAAGAGACTCCAGTTAATTTAGTAATTAGTGCTTGCATAAGGGAGTTTAACACTTTTGTCTCGAGAATTTTTTGGTGAACTTCAGTATGTCGTGCCCTAGTATTGACGAGGAGCGAGAGATGCCAGTTGAAGAGGTGCCGTTAGTAATCAGTGAGGAGGATGCTAGAGTTTTTGTGAGTAAGCGGTACCACGTGACGGAGGAGAGGTTGACTGGGGTGAATATTTATGGCTTGCACCTGATAGCCAAGGTTTTGGGTCTATCCAATGTAGGAGGGATGTCCAAGGGGAGCTGATTTCCTGGGTGTTGCGTGGGCGACATGGGGTTTCGGAGGAGAGGGCGTTTGGGGGGGTTCCTCCCCGATCCCCTCTCACTCGACTCCCACAGTGCCGTCCACTCAAGTACCGGAGGTTAGCACTCTCCCACAGAGGATGAGAATTGGAAGATTGGAGTGCCCTCGGGCGGTGCGTATGGTGGTTCCCCAGTTCTTGCCCCCCCTCCTTCAGTAGTGGCAGCTCCCTCTTCGGCCTGTCTCCTGAGATGATATTTAAACTCGAGCTTGCTAAGATGGAGAATGAGGCTAGGAAGCAGGAGATGGAGAATGAGTCTAGGAGGCATGAGAAGGAGATTGAGGCTGGAGACTAGGAAGCAGGAGAAGGAGATTGAGGCTGAGATTAGGAGGCACGAGGCTGAGCTTAGGTACGACTCAGAGAAATATTGTGCTCAAATAGATTTAGATAAGACTCGTGCAGAGTCGACAGGGATTCGGATGGGCCGTGAGGGCAAGTAAGAGAACAGTCCTTGTATCACTTAGTCAAATGGTGCCGGCATTTAGTGAAACTGAAGTCACAGAATTTTTAATCGTTTTGAGAAGAAGTGTAGGGAGCATAATTGGCCTGAAGAGAAGTGGGCAGCTCTGGTCTCCTCAAGACTTACGGGTAAGGTCTGAAGGCTTATGATGCACTGCCTTTAGAGTCTTGCATTGACTACCCAGAATTGAAGAGAGCTGTCCTACGGGCATACGAGTTGCAACCAGAAACATATTCGATTGAAGGTTCGGGGTGTTACAAAGACTAGGGAGGCGACCTTTCTTGAACATGCCCGGGACTTAAAAGATGCACTTCAAACTGGACACGTTCTGAGAAAGCTGAGACGGCCGAACAGTTGACTGAGCTGTTTCTGCTCGAGCAGTTTTATAAGTGTACAGGTGCAGAAATGACTTTAACTATTAAAGAAAAGAATCCAAAAACTCTACAGGAGGCAGCTGAGATGGCTGACCTCCGGCTATCATTAATTCGTGGGTGCGGGTCTGCCCAGCGTAGTGAGGCAGGTAACAAGGGGCGTGACGCCCCACCCCCCCGAGTTAGTAATATATCTTATGCAAACAAGTAACAAGAGTTATATACCAAGACTGACCACAAGACTAGCACCGTCCCATTTAAGAAGGGGCCCGGGCCTCCCAGTACCAAGGGAAGCCCAAAGGGGAGTTAGAGTGTTATCAATGTCATAAAAAGGGGCACTTTGCAAGAGTCTGTCCTAGCAAACCCCTACAGCAGCTGTGTCTTTGGCCTGCAACATTGGTGGTGGTCTGAAGCCTTCTGAGTTTGCCCGGGGCAGTTCGTCAGAGGCTGAGGCACAGCCAATTGCAGAAGCACCTGGGAGCTCGAACCCTGCTCAGGATGTTTTTGCGACCATAGAGGACGGGGTGCGTGATGTGGGCGGGGCGCAAGCATGGAGTAGAGGTCTTGCGTGATACAGGTGCTTCCAGACTTTGATGAAAAACTTGACTGGCTACCCTATAAATGCGGCTCGGGTGGTGGTGTTGCAGGGTATTAATGCAACTCGGTCATACCCGCGGTGCGGTTGGAGTGGAGGTGGATGTGTGGCACGTGAATTGGATGTGGGATTGTGGAGAAACTGCCATGGAGGGCGTCGACCTTCTTCTCGGCAACGACTTGCAATGCCCCCTTCTGAGGTTCTACCCTTAGTCGTTGCCGAGAGGCCGGCCGACGTGAGTAGGGAAGAGCGAGAGTGGGTCGAGCGGTGCCAGGCACAACCCATGGCGTGTGCTGTCCACCCGAGCTCGGGCAGCTAAAGTGTCACCGCCTAGTCCTCCGTCTTCAGACCAGCAGAGGAACGATCAACAGGAGGAGGCTAAAGCTGGAGTTGTTTTAAGAGTTTTGACTCGGCGGCTCTCCTGGTGATTCAGTATTAGCACCATTACTTAGTTCTGGAGTACCCCTGGGCCTGTCATCGGAGATTGACGAGGCTGGGCAGACGAGTCTCCACGACAGCAACGTTATGAACATCGAGAGAGACAGAGGAGCAGCTCAGTATCGGGGAGGGTCATGCATTGCTCCGGGAGCAGTTAGATCGCTTGGCACCCTCAGATATACGTCGGTTGCAGCTGGAGGAACCCTGAGCTCCAAACGTGTGCTAATGGAGCTGTGGAGCTCGACGAGGACGGTGATGCACAGCCGGGAGATTTTTTTTATTTAGATGGCATCCTGTATCGGCGTTTTCAAGACCCTAACCGTAGCTGAAGATGGGGTCCGGGGTAGTGGACCAGTTGATGGTGCCGCGGGAGTGCAGGGATAGCCTACTGAGTTTGGCGCATGACACACCGCTGGCAGGACATTTGGGGGTAAGAAAAACGGTGGCGGCTTTGGGGAAGTTGTTTTGGTGGCCGGGGATGAAGTCTCATGTGCAGTCCTGGATAAACTCATGTGATATTTGTCAACGGGTTGGGAACCAACCAAGTTATTCCTAAAGCTCCGTTGCACCCTATTCCTGTAATTGGGCCACCTTTTAGTAAGATTGTTGTTGACATGGTTGGTCCCCTCCCTCCCACAAAGGCTGGTAATAAATTTTTGTTAACCATCATGGATGTTGCCACTAGATACCCGATGCATACCCCATGAAAAACGGCATGGCTAAGACTTAGTCAGTAACTTGTTTGGTACTTTTCAAGGTACGGGTACCCGGAGGAGATTCAGTCTGATCAGGGGTCCAATTTCACCTCCAATCTCTTTAAGCAAACAATGCAACAGCATGGAATACGGGCGGTGGTATCGTCAGGGTATCACCCTGAGAGCCAAGGGGTGCTTGAGCGGTGGCATGCCACCCTTAAAAGCATGCTCAGGTGTTATTGTGCTGATAACGGAAGAGATTGGGATCTTGGATTGCCGTATGTACTGTTTGCTGCTCGGGAAGTGCCTGGTGAGAGCCTGGGATTTAGTCCAAACGAGCTGATTTTTGGACACCGAGTCAGGGGCCCCCTTAATATGCTGCGGGAAATTTGGGGAAGGAACTGTCCTGCCTTGTTCCTTTTTGAAGTATGTGTTTGAAAGCCGTGAGCGCATGCTTAAGAGTCTGGAGATGGCAGGTCGGAATTTAACAGGGTCACAAGCTTTAATGAAGGACAGGTATGATCGCAATGGAAGCTCCGGGAGTTCATTGTGGGACAGGAGGTGTTGATTTTGTTGCCTTTGTGGGTAACCCCTTGTCGGTGAAGTATACTGGACCCTATAAAATTGTGGAGAAAATTTCGGACCTAGATTACCTTGTTGCCACTCCAGACAGGAGGAAGAAGAATCAGTTATGTCACGTGAACCTGATAAAAGAGTATGTGAGCGCCCCTCTGAGCCTCTCACTGTCCCTGGTGTTGGCTTGTTGCGGCCGTGGTGGAGAAGGAGAGGGGGACAGTCAAGCTTCAGAGGAGGATAGCTGGGATCACCATGTTTCAGCGGATCAGTGGGCGGGGAACTCGAGCCTAAGGGCTGACGAGGCTATAGCCCATTTGCCTGAGCCGCAATTTGAAGCTATCGTCAGTTGCTCGGTTTTATACCCCACTGTATTCGCTGAACATCCAGGCCTCACTACTCAGGCTATGCATGATGTTGACGTGGGGCACCATCTACCCTTTAAGTCAATCCCCATACCGTGTGCCCCCCATAAACTACCCGCTCTGAGGATGAGTTGGAGTATATGCTCGGTAGAGGGTTGATAGAGAAAGGTACCGTTAAATGGACTTCCCCCGTAACACTGCAGCCTAAACCAGATGGCAAGGTACGCTTCTGTATTGATTTCCGTAGGCTAAACGGTTTGACTCCAACTAACCCATATCCTCTTCCTCGGGTTGATGATAGTGTTGATAAAATTGGTAATGCTCGGTTTTTGTCTAAAGTTGATTTAGTAAAAGGTTACTGGCAAGTACCTTTGTCCGAGCGCGCTAAAGAGGTATGTGGTTTTGTGGTGGACGGGAGTACTTACCGGTGTAATGTTATGCCCTACGGACTTAAGAATGCACCAGCAACGTTTCAGAACCTGATGAATGAAATTGTCAAGGACATTCCAAATTGCACCGTATACTTGGACGATGTAATCATTTATGATGACGACTTTGAGAGCCATTGTGAGCACCTGGAGACCTTGTTCCGGAAACTTAGTGAAGCAAGTCTGGTAGTAAATTTGGCAAAGTGTGACTTCGTAAAAGCCACTGTGCAGTACCTTGGGTTTGTAGTGGGAAGGGGACAGGTGTGCCCTCCTCAGAACAAGGTACAGGCTATCAATAAATTTCCGCACCCAACCACCAAGAAGCAGATCATGAGATTCTTGGGTATGATAGGCTACTACAGACGCTTTATAAAAGGTTACTCTACGGTGTTGGCACCTCTCACAGATTTGTTATCTAAAGACAAAAAGTTTTTGTGGGCACCTGAGTGTGAAAAGGCTTTTAATTTAGTGAAGCATTTGCTGTGTACTCACCCGATACTCAGGGCCCCAGACTTTAACAGGCCTTTTCAGCTGGCAACAGATGCTAGTGGTGTAGGGGCTGGTGCCGTCTTGCTACAGACAGACAATGAAGGTGTGGAACACCCAGTAAGTTTCTTTTCTAAGAAGTTCAATGCTGCACAAAAGAACTATTCTACAATAGAAAAGGAATTACTGGCGATTGTGCTGTCACTCAGGCACTTCGAGGTGTATGTTCCAGCCTATGGCCCAGTCGTGGTTATCTACACTGATCATCACCCTTTGAGATTCCTAAATCAATTTCACAATCGCAATATGAGACTGACCCGGTGGTCATTGATGTTGCAGGAGTATAACCTGGACATCCGGCATATTGCGGGATGTGACAATGTGATTGCGGATTGTTTATCGAGGGTAGATGATCAGTCGTAGGCTATCACAGGTGTATGATCCCGAAGAGATTGACACACGGGTAGCCTCCTGCTTTGGTTTGAGTAGTATTTTGCGCTTGGTGCTTGTTGGCTCGCGGTTGTAGCCCAGCGTATTGGGTCGTAAAGCAGGATTGTTGAGCGTTTGGTATAGAAGAAAATAGGCTGCCCTTATAGTGCAGCCGGAAAAAAACATATTAAAATATAAAAATCATATAAAAACTCTTTCTTTTTGATATAGATAATTGTATAAGTTTGTCATAGCCTATAGTGTTTGAGTAGTCCACGAACTATCAAACGGCTGAGCTGCTGTAAGCTCGCTCTGGGAGCATGATATTATGTCTTTTACTATTGTTGGGAGGAGTTATGAAATGTGAATTTTTTTTTTATAAGATGTGTTTTAGTGATAAACTCAGCGTTGTTTTAGTGCCATGCGGTCGCTGGGTGTGAGGGGTTTGATGGGGTTCTGTATATCAGATTTTAGCTCAGGGTTGAGCAAGTAAAATCTTGGGGGAGGTGTGACGCATGTCGAGTATGAGCATGCTGTACAGAACGCCCAGTCAGGCCCCACTCTCGCTAGGATCGTCAGGGCAGGAACTTTGGCTGTAGTCTGTGTAGAGTTTCCTAACTCAGTTTATGTGAACCGTTGTACTATAAGTATTATCATTATGTATTTTGTTTTCTTCTAAGTCAACGAGTTCTATTTTATATCATTAGATATAAGTATTGTGTGTGGGACTTATATGTAATGATGAGAGGAGAGAGAGGGAGATATTACGTAACGGGGATCAGTGAGTGCGCCACGCGGGCCGGTAGGCCTAATTCCCTCCTCCCTCCTCCCTTCCTCCCTTTCAGCGCGTGGGAAGTTCTTTGTCGATCCCAGATTGAGAGAGAATATGACGTCATGATTGCCAGTGGGCGGTCCTTAAGTAGTTGGCGATCTGCTCACTAGAGGGCCGAGTATAAAAAGGGAGGTCTCGCCATGCTTTACTCAGAACTCATCAGGCAAAGCGACTTCTCATATCCCTTGCAACTATCCATATTCTTCCGACTAATGTGAACTTTCTCTACTCTCTGAACAGCCTATCTTCTTCTCTTCTCGTCCCTGTTTAACCTCCATGACCCCTTTGGTGCAGATTTAGTCAGCCAAAGTATTATCGCTTGAGTTCTCACGAGATAAGTGCCTGTTAGATAGCCTATTTTTGGAAGGGTCAACTAGAATAGGATTGATTGATGTTTGTTGCACTCGTATATGCATTTCCCTGTGTGCGATTATTCATGTTCCTGTTTTCTGCTGGTTTAGGCAATGCTAGACTGGGATAGGGTTTCTGAGTTGTGATTTCCTATGAGTACTAGGTTGCGGTTGAACCAGTACAATTGCAACGGAGACGTGGAACGCCTAGGTGGTCTTTCTGACTGTGTACCGTGGGAGTTTAGCACTGTGTTGCGAGTGAGGGCTTTTGCCTGTGCCACCCAACACTGTGCTATCTCATTTGCTTGACTTTGAGAGGATCGCCAGGAGAGAACCAGATACTAGTGATCTGGATCTCTCAAGAGAGCATCCCGTCAATTACCGTAATTTGGCCGCACAGTCTTAAGGACCTCGCTAGGCTACGAGCCGCTTGCTCAGCCATTGTCTCTTAACCTTAGATATCCCAGCTAGACTTTGCTCGACCAGCAGATACAGCATAGTATTGAAGCTTCTCCTTATGTATATTATTGTTTAAGCACTATTGATTTCATGTGTGGCACGCTTAGCTACTTCAGAGATTAGTGGCCCACGAGCACAATCTTAGTAGGCTATTGCCAGTGCATTGTCGGAGTACTTCTTCTTAATGTTTGCCATATCCTATTGCTTATTCTTATAATTCTTCTTATGTCAATTTAAAGCCTTTAATTACCAGTGAGTTATTCATTAAATTGCTGTTCAAAATCCGATACTTACTTCTTATGAGTATTCGAGAAGCATCTAACTTATCAGAAGATTCCTTGCTTGATGCTCGAGGACTATTGTTTAACGTAACGTAATAGTGCCGATCCGAAGTAGAGGGTGGAGGACTTCTTAAGTTCTTAGTTCAAGGGTGGATTACTTCGGCTTCGGCCAACACTATTCTTTAGTGTTGTAGTACTTTCTTCTTTGTTTGATTGTTGACCAGACTAGATAACTCCCGTCTAGTTATTAGCCTGTTGTGTGAAACGCTAGTACCGAGTTCTTGTATACCCCGTTATAGCAGATAGAACTCTGGAGGGTAGTGGCGTTTTTTGTTCGGCTGGCAGTACTCTGGGGTTGGGATCGTGTGTTTCCGTTGTGGCAGCGAGCCATACTCGAGTCCTGTGTAAGAGCCCTAGTGTACCCGAGTGCCCGGTCGTAACACCTGTAACTTTGCAACCTGTGTTAAGTGGCAAGATCAGTGAGTGTGTTGATTGCGAGAGTGGGTGTGAATCGTCCCTGACAGACGCCTATACCTTATCGAGAGTTGACAACACCATAGACTGCCTTGGGGCTGCATCGCCTATCACGAAGGTAGAACTAGTGAAAGGTTATTGGCAGGCCCCGTTGCCGGAAAGAGCGAAGAGAAGTGCTAGTCTTGCGATGAACTGGGCGGTTTATCAGTGCCAGGTGTTGTTTTGCTGCCGGAACACAAGTTGGATGTGTGGCATGCTAAGGGCACTGATAATGTTCTGGCTGATTGTTTATCACGGGAGGGTATGTGTGAAGGAGAACCCTCGCCGTTCAGTCAGTATTTGGTGAAGTGGAGAAAAATTAGGCTTGCCCTTGTAGTGCAACGCCGCCAAAAACACTATTAAAAAAAATATAAAAACCTCGCATATAAAACTCTTTCTTTTTGATAGTATATAAGTGCAGTATATCACAGCAAGAATCTAAGACACTCTGAGCTGTTGTCTTAGTAGGCTAGGCTTGGTGAAGCTTGCTCGCTGAGCGTGATATAATTATTATGATGCTATTATTTTGGGGAAGTGTTGTGCAGATTTTTTTTATAATGCAGTGTTTTATGTTTGTGATCGTGCCTTGTTTTCACAACTTGGGAGAGTGGCTAGGTGATGCGGGGTTGATGGGCATTCTGTCTGGTCAGATGTGGGGTTCGCCTGTGGCTGAAACGTCCCACATCTTGGGCGGGGTGTTACGCTGGCCAGCTTGCCAGAATGCACTCGTGACTCGCTAGCGCTCGCCAGGGCAGTGATATGGGCTACAATAATCGTAGAACGATGTTCTTTCTTTCATAGAGTACATGTTGTCACAGACAGATCAGTGGTGATCTTTATTCTTGTCTGTGACACTTGGAAGTATTTTATATCATTGCTAGAATATAGGATGCATTGTAGTGAAGGAGAGAGAGAGAGCGAGCGAGCGGGGTTGGGGGGGGGAGGTGAGTGTTGCTCTTCCTCCTCCCTCCCTGAGGTTCCCGCCCTCATGGTTCTTTCTCTCGGTTTTGATTGGCTGGTGGTTCCTGGCGCCTTCTGCAGCCCGGTGACGTAGCGGCCTGTGATTGGCTGACCACCATGCCTTTGTGTGTGATCCGAGGGGTTCCGAGGAGCTACCTTCCTCAGAGCTAGGCTTGGGGTGCTAGGTCCTACATGTCCCTTGCAACCTGTCTCCCATATAACCCTCTATACTACTATCTCTCTCTCTGAACTTCTTCGGTTTCATACTTCTCTCTTTATTCAATTACTTATCCCTTCTGGTTCTGCATACGACTTCCATAGTCGGCCAGTCGTATTACCAGCACCAGCTCTCCATACATGTTTACACTAGTTTTAGGGATTATTAGAGTCATAGTCAAATGGTACCATAGTGTTGGGGTGCTCCTAATTATTGAGCTGTTCTCTCTTATTATTTAATGCTAGACAGTGGAAGGTATCTTTGGTCATTGTCTGAGTTATGTATGTGGCAAGTCAGAGCCTGTACAACATCGACGAAGCTAGCTAGCCAGTAACCCTTTGAAGACCTCCGTCTACGTATTGTGAAAAACCTGTTATCCTCCGGCAAATTGTGGGGTTGAGTGAGTGAAGGGGGGGGGGACAGTGAATGAAGGAGGATACATGTTTTTCATAATACGTGTTGCTAGCCCCAAACGCGCGAGCAACTGTGGCTTTCAACCATCCGACACATCCCCTTTTATTTATGTGCATATTTTGTGCATTATTGTGCATATTTTCCTTTGCGAGTGTAGCAGTATACAACTGAAGGGCTCTTGCCTAATCTCACCTGCATACTTGCTACCTCATTTTGTTGACCTTTGTGGAGCGCCAGGGTAAGACCAGATACTTGAGATCTGGACTTACCAAGAGAGCCTCCAAGTCACGAGACAGTAGGCTACGAGCATGCTTGCGCTCTGCCTAGCTTCTTAGTACCTTTTTATGCCACTGCTAGACTTTATTAGTGAGAAAGACAGCATCGTGTTTATTAACTTTAATTGTGTATGCTTTAGGAATTATTCACGCCTTATTTTAGCCTAGGTTGATGCATAGTGCACAACCCAGTTTGGCTGTTAAGTTGGCTAAGGAAGTACTGTTTTGAGTGGCGATTATTAGTGCTGTCACAGAGTTGTTGCACTCCCTTGTTATATATATATATGTATCCTACTTATTGGTGTATTTGAGATACACGCTTTGGTGTCCTGCCCCTGCATTATTTCTGTTCTATATTAACGAGCATCTTAGAATCTGATTGCTGTAGTGTTTTCATAGATCATTGTAGAGTTTAGTGTTGAGTACAGACTCACACTAAAGTTAACGTAAGCATATACTCCTTTATTAAATCTTGTTATAGTTTATTCAAGCATTGTTATTTCTTAAAGTACTCCTGTTGTGAGTAGGCTTTGCCGTCATCGGTAAGCCTTTGTAGAAGTGCACTAAAACCCAGTTAATTGATAACCCGTTATCCAGTAGATTAACTATGGAGGGTTTTAAGTGTTTTGTTCACCGGCGTAATAGTGCGAGGGTTTGGAATTAGCGTACCGTTGTTAAAGATATAGCCTATCATCTAGTCCAATATTGAGTGCCCTTGTTTATTTCGTAGTGCCAGTCGTAACAATGTGTTCAAAGTATTACATTGTATATGGGACAGAATAAAATTTGCGAAGCACAATATTATGCATATATTCTTACCTCCATTCCAGTGTCGTAAGTCTTGTGTGGCATGTGTTTGTCGGCCAAAAATATCATGCATTTGAATCCAAGCCACTGGCTTATGTACTGTAGGTGGCATCGGCACCATTGCCAGATTATTTCTTCTTAGTTTTTTTTTTGTTTTTTTTTAAGCTCCCTTCTGAATTGTGTAATTAAGTTTCTATTTTTTTGTTTCTGGCCTCAACCCTCTCCACCTTCATATTTTCGGTTACGTCTGGCCATGCATCGGCCCTCTTAAATTTGTGTTAATGAACGTGGGTGGGATCCCACAGTAGATTGTACCTACGGTAACAATCAATTAAATATACCGTCTGTTCCCTGGTCCAACCCATTATTGCTATGTAGTCCTGAAGCCGCCGCTGTTAGTATGAGTGTGTGTGTCTACCCAGATGTTTCACAACCACGTTGACTTGTCCACACCAGGGTTACCAATATATCGTCTACGAAGTTGTACCAACATATCTGCAACTTTGTCTCCCTTACAACTTAACAACTTGTTGCCTACAATGTTGTGTGATGTGTTGTCGACATGTTTTGTTGCACGTGTGGACGCACCATAACACTCATTTAACAATTATTATCAAAACTATAATGTAAAACTTGCATAATAAACAAACCAAAACTGGGACGACGCAATATAAAAGTAAATGATAAAAGCCTAATTGTCTAGTTTTGCACAATGTAAACATGCATATGATAAATACACTGTATATGAAGAGTAAACGAGAACAACAAAATAAAACAAATACAAATAAAATCATTATAAAAATAAATAAATAAATCTATATATAGCCGAGTGGTCCACACCTTCAGTTTCACATCCTATTGCCGTTTATTGACAAGCTAAACAGTACGAAAGGTCTTAATATTGACAAAGAAATGGGGCTAAAGGTCTTAAATAAGTAAGACGCACATACCAATAGAACAATTTGTGACATACAACCCAATAAAGTAACCAAAGTTATGACGACAACATACATGACAAAGTTGCGAACGCACATAAACTTAAAGTAGAACGCACATAATTATCAACAAAATGTAATAAAGCCTTATATGATTATAAGGTTACTGTACAGATGCCAACATAAGTTATTAAGGGGAAATGGGCCATTTTTCTGGTCCTCCTTCTTACTCATGCTTAGCCCCATTAGTTTTCAGATTTTACGACGTTTGCCGATTATAATACCTTTCGTCCCATTTCGTGTTTTTAGACCTTTTGTGCCATTTTGGTATCTATCTATTCCTGGCGAGCGATAGCGAGCCTGTAATTTTAAGAGTAACCGGCCTTCGGCCAGGACATGTTTCCACCGACAAATTTATAAATCTATCTTGAAGGGGGTCTAGGGGTCGTTTTTATAAAATTCATGGGTCTAGCGAAGAAACTAACAAATATAAGAATAGGCTACATGGATTAATAGCCCGGAAAAACGGCCACTAGCTCCATAAAGTAGAACGCACATGCCAACAAAATTTAATGTAATAAAGCTGTATATGCTAATAAGGTTACTGTACAAATGCCAACATAAGTTATTAACCTAAGAAGTGCACATGGGGGGTATGAGACACCACACTCCTGCGCTGACGTATTTGAGCTGTTCCCATTACTAACATCGTTATTTTACCATAAATAGCATTAATACTTATCCATATGTGCCTATTATAGGTTGATTATAAAGGTATTAACCTGTTACAACAATAAACCAAGTGGAAACAGTGTTTGGATGGTCAAAATCGTCGATACAGGCCGGGAGTTACATAATGTATGGCTGAGGCAACCTCCCTGCCCTCCACCCCTCCCCTTGTCTGGAGAGACACTGTTCCGCAATAGTCTCTGTCTCGCTACAGTGATGACAACGCCCTGCTACCAACTCGCTAATGTTAGCACGAAAATAAACCACAGAATAAGGGAATAACAGGGAAAATAGGTGATAACTGAAGGAGGGGAGGAAAGTGGGGAAGGAGGGGAGGTGGAGGAGTGATATTTGGCATGGCCCAGAGGCAAAAAAAAAATAAATAAATAAAAAAAAATAAAAAAAAAAAAAAAAAAATTGGGGGGGCGTTTTAAATGAATTTATTTTTTCCCTTACTCTTAAGAGTCTTCCCGCAGTCCGCCGGGGGAACTCTTAGTCTCCCAGCAGTTAAGGGGGGTCACCAACTTGTTTTATCTTTCTCTACTTTTCTCTCTTTCCCTGGCTTGTATCCATTCGGCCCCATCCAGCCAACTGTTTTAAGACTTTTATCCCCATCTAGGTGTTGATTTCTTCCTGGCGAGCGATAGCGAGCCAGCATTGTATGGAGAAATGTACGGAGACATTTTTCTATCGAAAAATGTACAAATTTAGCTTGCTGTCAAAACAAATATATATATATATATGCTGGCTCGCTACCGCTCGCCAGGAAAATATTGACACCTGGATGGGGGTAAACGTCTTAAAACAGTAGACTGAATGGGTCCGAATGGATACAAGCCAAAGAGAGAAGGAGAGACAGAGAATAAAAGCGAGGTGGGCTCCCTTAAGTTCAGTTACTCTCCGTGATCTTAAACATTGAATTAATGACCATGATTCAATTAAGCTCAACAATTAGTTCACACCAATCAAATCAAACCATATTATGAAAGGTCTTTAGAGGATGATTCGCAACAGGTGAAATGTGCAACCTGGTAGACCTAATGTAATTGAGGGTACTGACATTCCATCACCTATACGAAATCCTAAAAACAGTCAGGTCTTGTGCCATTTAGATGATTACCTTCCTGGCACTACATCATCTCAGAAGGCAGATCTTAAATAATTGTTACTCCTCAAGTATCTCAATTAATTCAGATGTCCCAGGGTTTTAACAGCATGATGTCATTCTAATATCTAATATGGATAAACCTATTAAGCAACAACCATATATGCTAAACCCCCAGAAGCAGTTGATCATCAGGAAGAAAATTGACTATGTTCGAGAATAACCTGATAGAAGAGAGTTGCTCTCCATGGGCTTCACCCAGTCTGTTGGTCCCTAAATCAGATGGTAGCAGTAGACTTCGCACAGATTACCGTAAGCTCACTGTACCTGATGCTTTCCCTCTGCCTCATATCGTATCGATGATTTAGTTGATAAAGTGGGAAGGGCTAAACAAATTTCTACTATTGACTTGCAGAAAGGTTATCAGATAGGCATGACAGACAGGGCTAAAATCATTTCAGCATGCACCACCCCTTTTGGTCTCTATCGATATAAAGTAATGCCATTCAGAATGCTCCCGCCACTTTCCAACGAATCATGTCCCATGTATTGAGTATTGTTCACATGTGTGGGGAGATTCCTCTCACACCGCTCTCCTAGACAAAATTGAAAGGAAGGCCTTTCGTATCATTAACTCCCGTCCACTCACCAACTCTGCAATCTCTCTCTCTTCGCCGCAATATTGCATCTCTCGCTATTCTATCGCTACTATAATAATCAGTGTTCTCATCAGGAGAGATGGCGGGAGGGATGAAGGGTGCGGGCGTAGCCCTCTCTCTATGTATCATCCTTCTCAACATCCAGAGGGGCTGTGCTGATATACAGGTGCAGAGGGGCCCGGTAGTGTACCAGGTCAACACTAAACAAGTATTGAGGGACCTCGTCACACAGAAATCACACACGAGTGAAATTTCTCTCACTATTCCTGCCTGGTCTATTTCATATATCGGGAAGACGCCACGGCTTGGCAAATACTCTGGCACATCCTCGCTACAACACCTATTGTGCTACACTCTAATTAGCTGCGGAGATGTAGAGACCAACCCCGGCCCTAGTTCAACGTTGAAGAAACCTCACCACCAAACAAGTAAGGCAGACACCGACATTTCAACAGTCCCTAGCAGTAAAATTTGTTATAACAAACTGGGCCAGCAGGCTCCCAAGTCTCCCGTCACGCTCCAACTCACAACCAAGACCGCAGGGCAACCGCCAGCACAGTGCCAACATTCTACCTACTCAACATTACCCTCAACTGTATCATCACTACCACAGATATCGGTGACCCAAGTAACACAATATGCAACCAGAACACCCAAACAAGCAGGAAGCTCTAGCAAACACATCGACAATGAAGTAACAGCAACGAACAAGATAGACAAGAGAAACCAACCCAGTGGGGTGGGAGGGGGTCAAGGGGGAGCCACAACCTGTCCTCATCTCACACGCTCACACACCATCAGCCGCTCACGGCGCACAGCTGATCACCACACCGCCAGACGTACGATGAACAGTAACAGGAAAATATGTATAGTGTGCGATATTGGATTCAACAAAAGGAGTACAACGTCACAATGTAGTAGTTGTAATGAAACAGTACACGATCGATGTACTTACGTTACTAGCAGAAAAGAAGTGGAATGCGATAAATGTAGGGAAGTAGCTATTAAGGGTCCTAAACTCATTTGTGAAATATGTGAATCACTCATAACAAGAAAACAAAGGATCATAAACTGTGTAAAACTGTAGCTCACATGAAGTGCATCTCTAAGACCAACAGTGAAGAACGGGAATTCCTATGCAACATATGTGCCTTGCATTCATTACCGAATATTAATGTAAATGAACCAATTAGTATTAACAACTCAGAATCCAGCCAGGACACATTCAAAATCAAAGATGAATACAGAGTGTTCACCAACAAAGAGCTCCATCTTATCCACATTAACGCCAGATCAATGTACCATAAATTGTCAGAATTAAACTTGTTAGCTAATAAGGCCAAAGCTTCAATAATTGCAATCACAGAAACCTGGCTGGATTCAAGTATAAACGATGGTGAAATAAACATTCAAGGTTTCAATATGGTTAGGAATGATCGCAATAGGCATGGGGGAGGAGTATGTCTGTATGTAAAAAACAACCTCACACACACAACCAGGACCGATCTCCATGTAGAAAATCACGTAGCTCTGTGGATCGATCTACACCTGCCGAGGACAAGACCCATCACAATTGGGGTATGCTATAGGCCACCAGACGACACACAATTTTTGACCAAATTTGAACGAACGTTGTCATCGCTAGACCCTCGGAATGAATCCATCATACTAGGGGATTTTAACCTATGTTACAAACAACGAAATGATAGGCTTGTACGAGAATATAGGCATATACTGACAATGCACAATCACAAACAACTCATCACAACCCCCACACGTATCTCTGAGAACACTGCCACAATAATAGACCACATAAACTGTAACAGAGGACAAAATATCCCAATCAGGGGTTATACAGACTGGGATAAGTGATCACTTCGTCACATATTGCACACGAAAAACCACAAAAATTACCCTAGAGAATCACAAGATTATCAAAACAAGGTCACTCAGAAACTACAATAAAGAAACATTTCTGGACATGTTATGGAATACAGACTGGTCTCCAGTGTTTGGAAGTACAAACGTTAATGACGCATGGGTTGGCTTCAGAACCATCATCACAAACATTCTAGACGAAATAGCTCCTCTGAAAGACATACGAATTAAAGCAAGGTCAGACCCATGGATCAACAATGACATACTACACCATCTGGAACACAGAGACAATCTGTTAAAAAGGCTAGCGAAACATAGACAGGATCAAGGTCTGAAACATGAGTTCAACAGGGCCAGGAATAAACTAAGTAGGAAAATAAAATCAGCGAAAACTAATTATTTTCACAATAAGGCAGAGGAATATCAGAATAACCCAAAGAAACTATGGAGGCACCTAAAAACAACAGGCTACAGCAACAAGACAAGGGATTCGTCTAACACTAATATTCTATCTATCTATCTATTGCCCGACGCCGTGATCCCCGAAGGGGTGGCCACGAACGAACCGCCCCCATGCACCTCTGTCCCCAGTCAGTCGACGCCCCTCCTCCCAACCAGCACCGCCTTCGTTCATGTAGTTCCTCACTCCATCCTTCCACCTCATATTCGGTCTACCTCTCCCCCTCTGTCCCTCCACCTCGCTCTCGTACACCCTCTTAGTCATTCTCTCGCTTTCCATACGTTCCATATGGCCGAACCATCTCAAGTTGTTCCTTTTCACACTTTCCAGCACATCTACCTCCACACCACACCTCCTTCTTACTTCCTCATTAGTCTGTCTATCCCTCCATGTAACTCCGCACGTTAATATCACACTAATATTACTCTCACCATTAATGATCAGATTTGCCACGATAAACGACAAATTTCAACCTACTTCAACTCCTTCTTCACCTCCATAGCAAACACACTTGCACAGAACCTACCTCAACCTCTCAATAAATACAAGACAACAACGGCCACCTTTCGAAATTTCTAGAGATAAAAACATACACCCAAACACATTTAGATTGCAAAATGTTACACCAAAATACACTTTTGACGAGCTGTCTAACCTAAATGTACATAAAAGCACAGGACCAGACAAAATTCCTGCCAAATTTCTACGAGATGGAGCCATTGGTATAGGAGGCCCCCTAACCCACATCATCAACTTGTCAATTAACACCAACACTGTACCTGCTGAGCTGAAGGAAGCTATTGTAACCCCTCTATTCAAGAAAGGAAATAAACTAGAAGTTGGTAACTACAGACCAGTTAGCATATTATGTATTGTATCTAAAATCCTTGAAAGAGCGGTATACACCCAAATTGAACACTACCTCAAACAAAATGATCTATTCTATAAGCTTCAATCAGGTTTCAGATGCATGTACTCGACAGACTCCTGTCTCATCCACTTAACGGATCACATTCGTAAAGAAATGTCTAAAGGTAACTACACCGGTATGGTTCTTCTTGATCTACAAAAGGCGTTTGACACAGTAGACCATGATATCCTATGTAATAAACTACAAGCAATGGGCATAGGATCTGTGAACTGGTTTAAATCTTATCTTAGTGGTAGAACCCAAAGATTCAAAATTGACGATAATATATCTGATCCTATGCCAATTAACTGTGGGGTCCCGCAGGGAAGCATCCTTGGTCCCTTACTCTTTCTCTGTTATGTGAACGACATGGAACCGAGCGTCTCATGTAAATTATTACTGTATGCAGACGACAGCGTGCTCCTGGTTTCAGGAAAAGACCCAATAAGTATTGCTGCTTCACTTTCCAAAGAACTAGAATCATGTAGTGAATGGCTAGTGGACAATAGACTATCTCTTCACCTGGGCAAGACGGAAGCCATCTTATGTGGAACAAAACGCAAACTGAAAGACATTGTGGGCTTCTCGGTCAACTGTAATGATATTCCTATAACAACAGTGTCACAAGTTAAATATCTCGGACTAAAACTGGACGCGAGTTTGGCAGGTGAAACAATTTTGGAATCTATCCTGAGTAAGTGTAGAGCACGTATAAAATACCTGTATAGACAGGTGGGATGCTTGCCCGCGGTGACCAAAAAGACCCTCTGCCAAGCGCTTGTTCAATGTCATTTTGACTATTCTGTGTCATCCTGGAACTCTGCATCATCTAAATCAGCACAGCACAAACTTCAGGTCACTCAAAATAAAATGGTTAAGTTCATGCTGAACCTAGGACCCAGATCACATGTTGGCCAGGAACAACTTCAGTCACTAGGTATGCTCAATGTCGCTGACAGGGCCAAACAAATCAGGCTCACTAATGCCTTCAAAATTTTCTATGACAGAGCTCCAGAGTACCTAAAGAATGATTTTGTTAAAGCAAATGAGAGGAGTGGACATAATAAAGAAATAGGATGTTTAATTTTAAGGTCCCGAGAATCCAAGGACAGGGTAAGCAAACATTCTTCTTCACCGCCATCAAAGACTGGAACGACCTACCCCAGTCAGTCCGTGAAAAGAGAACACTGTATTCCTTCAGACGTAGCCTGAAGGAACACCTGAACCGGACAGCTGCGAGAAGGGAGCACCAAGCTTATGTCTACTACTAAATGCGACATAAGAGATAGACAAACCAAACTGAAATTATTACTGATTACGGATTACTGATATTTACTATAGGATGTAAGGTATCTTAAAATAACCCCCTAGAAATACTTTCTCTAAAGTATCTATTTCTTTATCCTCTCCATTTTCCCCAGCTAACCTAATCCCACAAGGACCCCAATGGAAATACGCCTAACGGCCTTATTGGGCTATCCTTAGTTGGAATTATGCAAGGCTGGTACATGTCATATTATTGTAACAAACTATGTGGTACCAACTCTGTAAATTGCTAACTGAATAAATATTATTATTATTATTATTATTATTATGTTCCTCAGAGCTTTCCCAGTGTATACCACCTCCTTTACGTAGGGCATGTGGTACCCGTCTTGCAACACAATCCCACCCCTACTCTGTGCAACTCTCCAACCCAAGAGTGAAATGTTACTCTCAGACTTTCTTCTATTCAACAGCCGAGCTCTGGAACTCTCTCCCAGAATCAGTCTTTCCCTCTTCCCATGACTTAAATTGCTTCAAACTCAGTGTGTCCAGGCATTTTGGCTCGAAGGTTCCTTGATTTTGGCCCGGTCACTCTTTCAACTATGGGAGAGGCACTCGCTATAGGCAGTTCTGCCTTTTGCCTCCCTCACTCACATAGGACAAAAAATACTATTCTTGGTTTAGTTGGCATAGACTGCTAATAATATTGAATTACAGTGTGTAATTGCAGAAACGTGGCCTGAGCATCTGGTACGGCTGGAGATGCTGCTCTCTCGTCTCTCTCCGGCTGGCCTCGCCATCAACCTCACGAAGTCCTGTTTTGGCCGGGGTCACTTATCTCGGCCATGTGGTGGGCCAAGGCATGGCACACCCGAAGTCCGCCAACATCGAGAGCATCTTAGATTATCCCCAGCCTAAGGACTGCAAGTCTCTGAGGTTCCTGGGGATGTGTGGCATTTACAGGAGCAACTTTGCCACTATTGCCGCCCCTCTCACTGACCTAACCAGCACGAAGGTGGTGTTTGTGTGGTCCCCCGCGTGTATGGCAGCCTTCCACCAACTGAAGACTCTGCTGTCCACCTACCCTGTGCTCCGTGCCCCTGATCCTGCCAAACCTTATCAACTGCAGGTCGACGCCAGTGGTGAGGGTGTTGGAGCCGTCCTCCTACAGTACCATGAAGATATCCTCCACCCAGTCTCTTACTTCTCCCCAAAGTTGAAAAGACATCAGCGAGGGTACTCTACTGTGGAGAAGGAGGCTTTAGCTCTGGTCCTTGCAATAAAGAAATTTGATTGTTACCTTCCTCAGCATTCGCCCCACATTGACGTGTTTACGGATCATAACCCTCTTACTTTCATTGACAGTATGAAGAACAACAATCGACGGATTTTAAGATAGGCTCTACTGCTTCAGGAGTACCAATTGGTTGTGTGTCACATCCGGAGAGTTGACAATCGGATCGCTGACACATTGTCAAGGGACCTACCACCCTCCTTTCAGTCGGCTTCATGTGCTTCTTCGCCCTCCTCTCCCTGTTCGGAGGTCTTCCAGGGAGAGGTGTCGCATCCCTCGCCACTGTGAAGCTTCAAGAGTTTCTGCTTTGCTCGACCCCTTCGACTCTCTATAGCTCGGCACTCGGAGTTGTTTTGTTGTGCCAGCCAGGGTCGACTGTGGCGTCTCGGTTGAGTGCGTCAGTTGATTCATTTAGGTATATATTTAATGATCTTAACCCGGGAACTGCTGGAAGACTCTTAAGAGTTCCCCCGGCGGACTGCGGGAAGACTTAAGAGTCAGAGAAAAAAAAATCAATTTTAAACCGAAAACAAAAATGATTTTTTTATTTTTTTTTTTTGCCCTTGGTCCATGCAAAATATCAGTCCTCTACCTCCCCTCCTTCCCCACTTTCCTCCCCTCCTTCAGTTATCACCTATTTTCCCTGTTATTCCCTTATTCTGAGGTATATTTTCGTGCTAACATTAGCAAGTTGCAAGCAGGGCATTGTCATCACTGTTAGCAAGCGAGTGCAAGAGAGAGAGAGAGAGAGTATCGATCAACAGTGTCTCAGTGGCCTTGGGGGATATAGGCGTGAAAGCAGGTTGCCTCACCCATACATTATGCAACTCCCGCCCTGTATCGCTGATTTTGACCATCCAAACGCTGTTTTCACTAGTTTTATTGTTGTAACAGGTTAATACCTTTATAATCAACCTATAATAGGCGCATATGGATAAGTATTAATGCTATTTATGGTAAAATGAATATTTTAGTGATGGAAACAGCTCAAATACATGCGCACAGGCAGACGTTTATAATTACCCCCATGCGCAGTTCAGAGGTTAATAATAGATGGCGCTGTACTTGCCAATCTTCTGTTTTGTAGTTACCATTCTGTACGTGTATAGGGGGTTTAGGTTGTGGCAGGTGTTGTAATTCCTCTTGAATTCATAATTATGCAATCAATATATACTCAACCAGCATCCTGGAGATTTGTGTGGAGGTGTTTTCCTGTATTGTGCTACTAAATACCGATAGCTGTGCTGATAACCAGGGAGTAGTGTCTTGTCTGTCAATACTGTCATAGCCTGATTCCTATTACTACAGTGTGTTATTAGTTTACATTAGTATATAAGGTTCTCTTTTCTTTTTCCTTTTTGTTTGTTTGTTCATAAAGATAATTTATTATAATTTATATATTAATGTTTCCTTTTTTAATTCTAGTTGCTTGCAATACTTTATATAATATAAATATATTTTATAAAGTAAATAAATAATTATATATATATATATATATATATATATATATATATATATATATTAAAAAAATTCTTGTTTTTTCTTTTGGGTTAGTGGTGAGGTAAAGTTTATAAGACCAAAGTGGCTTATGGCATAATAACTTACTTAAATAAACTGCTATATAAGCTATAACTACCATCTCTAAAATAGACTACCGAGTCTTGGCATAAGTCTGGTAAACAGACTATCACTCTCCTCTCTGAATTCACTTCTAATCTATTCAGTCTAGTGTGACAATTTGGGAGTTACCATACCCGTAGTGCTTACCAGGCCTAATTAAAACTCGTCATAACTTCCGGGTTGTTACAATATAAATAGACATCACAGGAATGCGAGTGTGGTGGTGGCAGGAGAGTGGGAATTCGAATCCGTTCAATCGAGGCAGTGCGGGGGGACTACACAACTAACAAGAGAATGGTTGTTTTCAAGATGCCTGTATATTGATTACAATAATTGAGCTTAAAATGTCTGTAGAAAGTAAAATGTTTAGTGATATTTTAGTGTACGGACTTATTACCAAAAGTTTTGAAATTTGAAGTTATGCCTGCATGATATTTTTAATTTATAGTTTCTGAAGTATCTTAATCACCGTCTTAAGCTTTACTTTTATAAAAATTGCAAATTACCTATAACAAAATCTCCTTGGTAAGGTATGGATTTTTCCTCTGTGTGTGAGAGATCCTTCTTAAACTATGCAATAGGACGACGCCAATAGTAATTGAGCAATCTTAGCAATTGCCAGAAGATTGTAAGAAATATCTAATGGATTGCCATGCTAACTAATTCGCTATACCGTACTTGTTAGTCTTTTGTAAAGGCCCATAAATTGCAATATCTTTAAGAGTCCCTTCGTCCTTCCACATACCCATTGTTGTGGAGGGAGTGGTGGTGGTGGTGCGGGCGAGAGCGGGGGTAAACTAGCTTGTTGTTGAGTGACTGGTTGCTACTTTTAGGTAATTGGCACCATCGCATTACAGATATAATAACTTTAATATGATATATAGAATTGTAGAGATTTACAGTTTATATATTATTCTTACCAACCAGGGAGTTTATAAGAATTTGGCAGTAAACAAAGTCTAATTTACCTAAAAACTTTAGTGTTAACTTCCTTTAGATGTTGATAGTGATGAATAGCTAAAGAATAGAGTTAGGAATAGATAGAAGCTATAGTGGCCACTAAGAGTTAAGAATTAGAATGACTTAGCATGAGCAAGGTAGTTGTAGTGGGAGCGGATAGGAGTTGTTGCTGCTGAGTTTGTAGTGAAAGCGAGTCTGGCGCTCTCATGGTTGGGAACATTGAGTACAAATGACCTAGAGGTGAAAGCGTGACGTCACACGGTTATTTTGCCGCGCGTCCTAGGGATTTGGTGGCAGCACTGGTGTACGGTATAACAACCAAAGCACCTCAGTGGCTTGTCCTTATTAGAAATAGTCTGTGCGCCGCTCGCGCCTGCCAGCTGGCTTGCTGCAGTGTTACCAAAGATAAGGGAATATCCACAAAACGAGGGAGCAATAGATTAAAGAGGGAACGTATATAAGAGTTAATTAATGTTGGTAAAAACACTATTAAATTATTTAATATAAATTAGATATATACTGTATAAGCAAGATGAAAACATTAAGTATACATATACACTATAAAACATACTCATATATGATGCAAGCTGTATACCTTCAAGCAGCACAACAACATTAAAATGTAATTTTGAATATATGTATATTATTATGTTACATGTTATGTAGATGTTAATTTGTAAAGTAGCACTAAAGCTGGACATTTATACTTATGACATCTAGGGATATTTTGTCCCACCATTGACGTTGGCAACTCCCGAATTTCACATATCAACAATGGCGGGTGTTGGAGGAGGTCTGCTTGTGCACCTCCTCATAATGACGACAATTACACGATGACTGGCCTTTACAGTAGCCTCTACTTATGTCTATTTATTTATGTCATGTCTGCAGAGTCTCTGGATAACGTTCAAGTGATTATTAATAGCGTTATTAGTACAAGGTAGGGATTATTACGAATTAACCCGGGAACTGCCGGGAGACTCTTAAGAGTTCCCCCGGCGGACTGCGGGGAGACTTAAGAGCAGAGCTTTTGAACGCGTACCAAAACCGCGCGTTTATAGCCAGGCGGCTGAAAATTGGTGTGGGTATAGTACTACATGTCAACTCTCGACACCACCCCGCACTCGTGCAAGCACCACCGCGCCAGTAACCACGCACTAGTCATGGAGCCCACACGTCCCTCACGCTCGCTCCCTGATGACACAACCAGCCCTCCTCCTGGTGGTGTTAGCCGCCGTGGAAGGCAGAGGTGGCTGCTAAAGACCCTACCTACCAGTACGACACACCCTACAGCTCGGAGGACGAAACACCTGCACCCAAAGCACGAAAAACACGTGCAAGCACGAGAAAGGTACAGAGGTCATTGGTGTTTCGGGACACTGCCACCACGACCCAGGCCACTGCAACAACCACCACTGCCACCACTGCCACCGGTACCAGCGACGCAGGAGGCCGCCCTAGGGCTGCAGAACCTGCGGGGGCAGGAAAAATTAAAGGCACGGGCGTAGGGAAGAGAACCCGTACGCCAGCCACAGTGCCCCTACCACCACCACCACCACCAGCCGCCCCTGGCCCGGCTGCCCCTGCCCAAGGAACAGGGAAGGGGAAGGGGAAAGGGAGAGGGAAAGCGACTGCTGGCCCTGCCGGCCCTGCTGCCCCTGCCCAAGGAACAGAGAGAAGGGCGACAGGCACCACCATCATCTTGCCATCAAGGCCACGCACCACTGCTGCCCCTGCCGCCGCCCCTGCCACCGCCTCTGCTGTCCCTGTCCATAAGACTCCCGCACGTGCAAAAGTGACCCGGAAAACTCTGACACCATCAAAGTATGCCGCCCTGCTGTTTGATGGCGATTCGCAGGACATTGGCAGCCCGGGTTTCGACGACGAAGCCCTAGCACATGGACCAAGGGTGGGAAGATTTGGGAGTGGACAGTGGGAGTGAGTCCGACGTCGGTGACGAGAATGAGGAAGGGCATCGTCTGTCAAGTGAAGAGGAGGGTGATGATGATGCAGTGCTGTATCGCGACCATGGAAGCGATATTTCAGACGATGAAGCAGACGCAGACGACATTCCGATCCCTGAGCTGCCTTCGTTCGATTGGTCTGACTGGGTCAATTTTGTACCTGACGTGCCCCAGTTCAATCCTGGGACGTCAGGAACAACTGACGACTGGCCCTGTGACGATCAAGCGAACGAAAGCGACTTCTTCCTCGCTTTTTTCGATATGGAGGTAATGACTTACATCGTTGCCCAAACAAACGCCTACTACAGGTGGGTGTTTGGCAGATTGGACGTCCTTTCTCCAAAAGCGAGAATACGAGGCTGGGTGGATACGACTGTGGAAGAATTTATGACGTTCTTTGCCTTGTTGTTCCTCATGCCTCTGATCAAGAAGCATGTGTTGCAACACTATTGGAAGCACGACACTCTCATCGCCACCCCAACTTTCAATAAGTTCATGACTCGTGACAGACTTTTGTTGCTGCTAAGATTTATGCACTTTGTAGACAACGAAAATCCTAACAGGATTGACAGGATATGGAAAGTTCGGGATGTGTTCACCATGTTGTTGGAGAGGTATAGGAAATACTTTTACCCCTTCCTCAATTTGGTGATTGATGAGTCGCTCGTGCTCTTCAAAGGACGTCTTGTTTTCAAGCAGTATATCCCCTTGAAAAGGCATAGGTTCGGAATCAAGCTCTTCGTTTTGTGTGACTGCGAAACTGGAATAGTGCTTGACATGATCGTGTACATAGGCACTGACATTGACATACCGAAAGCCGCTGCCAATGACCCCATGGGCATGTCAGGTGCCATCGTCAGGAAAATGTTGGCACCTTACCTGGGCAAAGGCCACATCATCTACACTGACAACTGGTATACTTCTCCTGCTCTCTGCCAGTTTCTTCATGACAACCAAACGGGGTCATGTGGGACTGTCAGAAAGACAAGAAAGTTTATGCCAAAGTTCACAGGTGATGTCATTCCTCTCACAGATACCTCCTCCAGTGACACACCTTCAGAAGACGACCTGGCCCAGGAACACCGCGAGAGGCATGTGCGAAGAAGGCGACGAAAGGGGCAGAAATTCAAGCAGCTCGAGAAGTGTGGGAAACTGATAGCCCTGAAGTGGAAGGATAAGCGAGACGTCCACCTGCTTTCCACCATCCACACAGGTGCCCAGGTGGATTCTGGCAAAATCCACTACCGAACCAGGAAGACCATCTACAAGCCCGACATGGTAGTGGACTATACCAAGAACATGCACCTGGTGGACAAGTCTGACTGTCAGCTGTCAGGCGTTGAGTGTCTGAGGAAGACTGTGAAGTGGTATCACAAGCTCTTCCTCCACCTAGTTGATATCACGATGCTCAACGCCTACAACTTGTGGTTGGTGAAAAAGGATATGGCCCCAAACCAGAAGCTGAAATTCCGGGACTTCGTTTACAACGTCTCATACCAACTCCTGGAGAAGTTTTTTAATGGCATCGTTACTGGCGGATGGTCCAGCGACCGCTGTTGACATAGGGGTGGAGTCGTGAGAGCTAACACCACCATCAGCGACCGCCAGCTGAGGGATAAAAAACATTTAGACATCCTGTTCCAATAGATAATGTTGAGACTCTTAACCCGGGAACTGCGGGGAGACTCTTAAGAGTTCCCCCGGCGGACTGCGGGAAGACTCTTGAGAGTAAGTAAAATAAAAAATCAACTTTTGACAATCGAAAAAAAAAAAAAAATATTTTGTTTTTTTTTTTGGCCCCTGGGCCATGCAAAATCTCAGTCCTCTACCTCCCCTCCTTCCCCACTTTCCTCCACTCCTTCAGTTATCACCTATTTTCCCTATTATTCCCTTATTCTGAGGTATATTTTCGTGCTAACATTAGCGAGTTGCAAGCAGGGTGTTGTCATCACTGATGGCAAGCGAGTGCAAGAGAGAGAGAGAGAGAGTATCGATCGACTGTGTCTCAGTGGCCTTGGGGGAAATTGGCGGGAAAGCAGTTTGCCTCACCCATACATTATACAACTCGCGGGCTATATCTCCGATTTTGACCATCCAAACGCTGTTTTCACTCGTTTTATTGTTGTTTCAGGTTAATACCTTTATAATCAACCCATAATAGGCGCATATGGATAATTATTAATGCTATTAATGGTACAATGAATATTTTAGTGACGGAAACACCTCAAATACGTCAGCACAGGGGGACGTTTTCAATTACCCCCATGCGCACTTGTTAGGTTAAGTAACTCGACAGTTTAGGTTAAGTACACATACTGGAAGTTCAAATTAGGCGCCAGTATTAGGATAAGTTATATATCTATATAAAATATATATACTATTTAGTATTAAGGTTTTATGGGTTTATTATCCATTATTATATCGGGTTGTCATTATAATAAATCTGGTATATCTTTAGTTAGTTAAATGACGCATTGGTAGATAAGATAACTGCGCATGCGTCATATTCGGGAACGTCCCTCGCTTCAAGACAAATCTGACTCGCTTTACTTACGACCTCATCAAGATCTCCTTCTAGCCACTCCAATACAACCACCTGTTTCCTGCTAAGTCATCCTAATTCTTATATCTTAGTGGCCACTATATCTTCCATCTATTCCTACCAATATCATTGAGCTATCTATCCCTATCAATCAATAAAAGTAAGTTAACTCTTGTGAGTTTATAGGTAAATTCCACTTTGTTTACTCTTGAATTCTCACAATATGGTCCTTCGTATCCTCTGACTTTTGCCTTGTGCTGTCTTTTCTTCTTTGTCTTTTCTTTCTTCTGCTTTCCTATTGTCTACTATTTCCTAGCTTTTCATTCTTTCTGTTGCCTATTTCCGCTTCCCTGGTGTCCCCTGTAGGTTTGTGGGCTGGGGTTTGTTGTCTTTGGCCTATTTTCCGCCGGGTCCCGCTTATTTTGCCCGACCATATGGGCCGCCGCCAGCCGATGTACCACCCATTTTTCCTGGTGGTAACTTTGCCCAAGGGGGGGCTAGGGTGGACACTATCGCGTCTTCTGCGGCCTGGGAGAGCCACGTCATCAATAATTAGGTGGTAGGCTATAGGCTAGGTATAATTGCAACAATTACATTCATGTAAGTAGTATTATAAGGGTTAAATTGAATTTGTTTGGTCTTAACTAAATTTAAAGCTGGTAATTACCACAAACATTTTGGGCTAGCCTAGTTTAATATGTGTTTACAATTTAAATTGGCTTGTTATACACCCTTTTGACCTCCCTTCCTTAGTGTGCTCTAAAAACATTTTGCCGCTTATTATGTAAAGTTCATTACTTTAGTGAGTGGAGATGGTAGTAGGCATTCGTTAACTTTTATTATTGCGCTTTGCATCTTAGCCTATTTCCCTCATTATTGCCCTACACCAACAAAATTGTCGCATTTAATATAAGGTTTAACTTTTAAATTTAAGTGCAGAGATATTTATGCGTTCGTTTACTTTTATTATTGCGTTCCGCGTCATATTTCCCGCTTATTGCCCTACCCCGGCATCATGCGTTTAATTAATTTACGTTTAAGTCGGGGTTCCCTATATCTTGCCTTTATTGGCGTCAGCTAACTTTCGGAGTGCGCTTTACGTCCATATAGGCAAGATATAGTATTATTCTATTCTATTTCCTGTGTATTGCCATCATGTCGTTGACACTGTCCCAGTACAAGCGACGCAAGGGGGGGTATCAAGAGTGGTTTGACTAGGATCACCAAAGATATTGCTACATTTTTAGTTGATCCAGATATGATGCGATTGAGGCTAAATTGGCTTCGGTATTAAGACAGCTCGAAGATTTCAATTTATGTCGCCGCAAAATGGAAACGCTCTATGAAGATGACGCAGAGTATTTCGCGGATATAGAAACAGACGTGGATTATAATTTATAGTGTCTTGATAAAGTTATCATCCTCCTCAAAGGTAAGCTAAAACACAAGGAGCCAAATCGTGCTGTAGTCAACAGAAATGCCGGTATAAGATTGCTGAAAATAACCCTTCCTGTGTTTGACAGTGATCCCACTCTATGGTTGGGATTCTGGGATATGTTCCACTGTAGTGTCCACAGCAATGCGGAGCTCAGTGACATCCAAAAATTCACCTACTTAAGAGGTCAACTGAATGGCGAGGCAAAACAACTCCTTGAAGGTTTCGCAATTGAGGGAGCCAGCTACCAAACAGCGGTTGCCCTTCTAAAGAAAACCTATGGGCACGGGGATAGAATTAAGGCGGCACATATAACTACGTTGAATCCTCCCTCTTACAATGTTGAGGAACTAAAGGGATTCTATGCTAGTTTTGAAAGTACACTGAGGTCAATAGAGACCCTACAAATTACCCTTAATGAAGCTAGTGTTGTAATTCTCATGAATAAATTGTCATCCCCACTAAAGGAAACATTAAAGAGAACTTTAGGTGAAGAAGGTCTGGACCTAGAAAGGTTTGTCCAGGCTTACCAGACAGAAGTGTTTAACATGGAAAGTGTAGCAGAACGGACTATGCCACACATACCAGTTGCTTCAGCATCCTTTACGGTGCAGGAGGCCTCAGTGCGAAGGAAGGGTTGCAAGTTGTGCTAAGGGGCACATGCATGGTTTAAGTGTATCAAATTCAAAACCAGTGCTCTGAAAGTAAAACGCACAGAGCAACTCAACCTTTGCACCGGGTGCTTATCTTCAACCCACGGGAGCAATGGTTGTGTGAACCCTGACATCTGCAGCTGCAAGTTCTGTCAAAACAGACACTACCATATCCTCTGTTAGTCCAGATCTCAATGGGACGGTGCAAAGGAGCAAAAACCTCAACAGGTAACAAAGAACAAGACGCAAACTACCACGATGTCTGTGTCGTCAAAGAAGACTAGTATTATCCTCCCAACTGTAATGCTGCCAACACTTAAGGAATCAAGAGGAACAGTCAAGATGAGAACACTGCTGGATCAGTGCTCACAGCGCACCTTCATCTTAAATTCCGCTCTAGACTCGATCCATTATATAAAGGTGGGTAATGAAGAGCTAGAGTTGCGAGGGTTTACCGGAGCATGTGAGAGCAGAAAGTACCCAGTAGTGTCCTTCAAATACAAGTTCCGGGGCAGAAACTATCCTCTACAAGCAGTTGTGGTAGAAACTCTCCCGGATCACAAAGGATCAGAATGCCTTGAAGCAGACATGAGAGTTTTGCGAAACAAAGGTTACAAATTAGCTGATCCTCTAATGACACAGGCATCTCGGCTGGACTTGTTGGTTGGTGCCGATTATTATTATGACTTAGTGCGGCCAGGGTACAAGAGGGTGACATAATTCTCTTGCCCACTAAATTTGGTTATGCACTAAGTGGCTCCTGCCATAGCGACAAGTCTAGCACTCAAGTAGAGGTAGTTACAATTTTGAAAGTTGCGGTCACCCTGATGGATCAATATATATCCACGGAATCAAGTAATCCATGTCATAATGAATTAAAATGTATGTGGGAACTGGATCATCTAGGAATTTCCCCAGACGAAGATTCAAAGGAAAACATGACTGCGTTGGACATATACAAGGAGACAGTAACATACTCTGCACAGAATCAGCAATATGAAGTCAGACTGCCATGGAACCAACATAAAGAGAAGCTGCCTTCGAATTATGGTTTAGCAGCGGGTCACCTAAGGGGTCTGCAGAAGCGTTTCAAACAATAGCCTGTCTATTGTAGTCACTACACCAACGTTATCCAAGATCAACTTCATCGTGATTTTATTGAAGAGGTTCCTTTCGGTGTTACTGAAAAGTAATTATTTGACACATCACAGGGTCACCAAGAATAGCACAATGACGCCCATTCGTATTGTGTACGACTGTTCCGCTAGTATTGGCAAAGGCAGGCCAAGTCTTAATAACTGCCTTTACACAGGGCCATCACTGGTGCCAGATCTAGCAAAAATATTGCTGCGATTCAGGGTACACAAATATGCCTGGATAAGTGACATCGAGAATATACTATTTAGTATTAAGTCTTTATGGGTTTATTATCCATTATTATATCGGGTTGTCATTATAATAAATCCGGTATATCTTGTAGTTAGTTAAATGACGCATTGGTAGATAAGATAACTGCGCATGCGTCATATTCGGGAACCTGAGGGTCCCTCGCTTCAAGACAAATGAGACTCGCTTTACCTACGACCTCATCAAGATCTTCTAGCCGCTCCAATACAACCACCTGTTTCCTGCTAAGTCATCCTAATTCTTATATCTTAGTGGCCACTATATCTTCCATCTATTCCTACCACTATCATTGAGCTATCTATCCCTATCAACCAATAAAAGTAAGTTAGCTCTTGTGAGTTTATAGATAAATTCCACTTTGTTTACTCTTGAATTCTGGCGCCTAATTTAAACATCCAGTGTATCTACTTAACCTAAATTGTCGAGTTACATAAGAGTCAAGACACATTCCCACTATACATTATCTACAGTAATCCCACAGCGATGTTAGATCTCCAAAGCTGTGAAGAACTAACAGCAGCTCGGCGAAGAGGTAGTTTTCTAATGGCATAATTACCGGCGGATGGTCCAGCGACCGCTGTTTATATAGGGGTGGAGTCGTGAGAGCTAACACCACCATCAGCGACCGCCAGCTGAGGGATAGAAAACATTTAGACATCCTGTTCCAATAGATAAAACTTGACGATGGGTCGAGTGGTCAGGCCGGTTTTTGTCCTAATCTGGACCACTCTTAACTAGATCATCTCGTCCCGGATAGAGTTTGACTACCCTACCAAGTTTCCAAAGGACAAGAGGTCCCTCGTCATGTATAAGAACGATGTAATTTACTTTTGGCCATACACTGCTTGATGAGGCTCCTTTAGTCTTATGCCCCCTTCACACATACAGGACTCGGGCGCCGAATACAGCAGAGTAGCGTTTTTGTCCCCCGACTTTTGGAGTTGGCTCGGTATGCCGCATCCAACGGACTTCACCAGACTACAGCCGCATACAGCCGACGTTGTCGTCTTGACTCCGGAGAAGTCTTGAGACTCGAACCGAAAAAAAAAATAACGGTCATTTTTACATGCCGACTTCACCCGCATCTATAAGACTTCAGCCGATCGACTCCAGAATACAGCCGATGGACTTCAGAGTCGAACCGCATACACCCGCATAAAGCCGACACACACAAGTTGTGTGGCCAGCGGATGTATAAAAAGGGGCGGTCTAGCAGGGCTGAACATCATTACAGTCGACTCCACCGTTACGTCAACAGCTACGGTGACACTCTACCACACAACATGGATGCGCACGTATTCATTACACCCTCCCAGCGCCAAAATATAGACATATACCTGGCGACCATGTCCATGGATTTAACTCTCCAGGTTGATCTGTTGGCTCTGAAAATAGCCATTAAACAACGAAGGAGGAAGAGGAGGTCAGTGTGGACGCGGAACTGGCTCCTGCGGCGGCCAATGTATGGCCACTACGAGAATATCATGCATGAGTTCATGCGCGAAGACCACCGCAGCTTCAGAAACTTCACCAGGTTGGACGTGGACATGTTCTGGGAAATGGTGGAGAAGATAACACCCAGGATAGAGAGACAGGACACCTTCTGGCGGAAATCCCTGAGCCCTGCCCTTCGTCTCGCCATTACCCTGCGCTACCTGGCGACTGGTGATTCCTATCAAACACTCTCCTATGATTTCCGCGTCGCCCATAACACCATTTCACTGCTGGTTCCTGACACCTGTGAGGCCATCTACCAAGAATACCACCCTCTCATTCTGCCATGCCCCAAGACCCCCGAAGATTGGAAGAAATGTGCTGACCTCTTCGAAGAACGCTGGCAGTTTCCACACGCCGTTGGTGCTATTGATGGTAAGCACATAGCCATTCGCTGCCCTGCCAATGCTGGGTCCCTTTACTATAACTACAAGGGATTCCACTCTATTGTGCTTATGGCAGTTGTGGATGCTGACTACAAGTTCCTGTACTGCGATGTGGGTGCCACTGGTTCGGGGTCTGACGGTGGTGTCTTTGCACAGACACCTATCAGGGCCGGCCTGGAGAACAACACCCTGGGACTTCCGCCTCCTCAACCCCTACACCCTGGTGCCAGGCCTGTGCCCTACTTCCTGTTAGCTGACGACGCATTCCCCATGCGACCCTGGCTACTCAAACCATTCCCACATCGCTCAACGGACATGGGTCAGATGATCTTCTACCGGTTGTCCAGGGCTCGACGGGTGGTGGAAAATGCCTTTGGCATCTTGGCTAACAGGTAAATATCTTTTAATTTTGGTGGGGTTAATGCCATTAATAAGGCTATACACTTGCATTGCTAACTAATTCTCTTTGCAGAGGCATGTATTTGATAATAACCATGTTTTGTGTCTCCCTATTTTCCAGGTTCAGATGTTTGCTGACCACCATTCCCCTGCAACCCAAGAGAGTGGAGTCTGTGGTGCTGGCATGCTGTTGCCTACACAACCTCATCCGTCGCCGTTTCCCCAGTCACCACCCCGTTGGCTTCCTTGACAGGGAGAACCCAGTCACCCACAGGGTGACGCCAGGGTCTTGGAGGGATGGTGACCAGCTGGAGCCGCTCATGCCACTGACCGGAAACCAGGCTACTAATTACGCAAAGGAGTTGCGTCGCTACATGGCAGACTACTTCACATCAACCCGGGGCAGTGTGAGCTGGCAGGATAGCCGCTTCAGTGACTCATGAAGGTACGATGATTGTGTGTATTCTAATGTTATATTAACTGACCTAATTTGCAGCTCTTTCTAATTAAATCATGCGTGCCATTGTCCATATCATTTGCAAATTTGATATGTTCATACGTTTCTTATTAATAATTATTACTTTCCTTTTTACTTGTCTTCAGTCATTTGCTTTCGCATATTATTACATTATTCAGTATTTCCATGACATTCAGTCATTTATTATGTAACTGTCATGCGTCACTTATATTTTGTTATTATATATTCATATTTATACGTATCAGGCTATTACTTTCTTGCTTTGTTATTGCCGTCGCGGGCATTTGTATATGATGAGTGTATATTAATTTTAGAAAACATATATTACATTCATCTATATTTTCAACATCTATTTTATTCATCTATATTTTATTTAGTAGTCACTTTTGTGAATGAATGTCAAGTCGTAAATATTTGACTGCCATGTTATTTAAGGACATATTTTTGGGTATTATTACTAGATACTATTTTCAGCAAAGATAAGTATTATTTATTGTTTTATAACATATTACTGGCATATGGGATTGGAATTCTAAACACATTATTCACAACAGAATTTTATTTTAAACTTAACATTGGACGGAAATTCTCTACTGCCCCTCGTGCTGCGGTGTGTGTAGTGTTGGGTTTGGGGAGTCCAGGTTGAGACTCACATCAAAGAGTTGCCTCTGAAAACTTCGCCCAGGTGTGGCGGGCACCGCGAGGTGTGTCCCATATGTGGGGGTGGAGCTGCCCCACAAGGTGGGCGTAAACTGTGGGGCCGGTCCAAGAGGTTGGCCCAGGTGTGGAGTCAGCTGTGGCACACGTTGTTGGTATACCTGGGGCGCAAGTTGGACGCTGACGGAGGGTTGTGGAGTTTGGACGGGGGGTGGTGCCGCACTCGCTGGGGTTGCAGTTGCCCCCGAAGCCCGTTGCCGCACCATCTTGTCCATCTGCAGCACGTAGGTAGTCATCTCCTGCTGAGCCGTGTTGCAGTCATCGGCAGACCACTCATTCATGACTTCCGCAAGGTAGGCCAGGAACGCGGAAACATGAGGCTTGATGCGTCCACCTCCTGTCTTCACGCTTTCCCGGAGTTCAGTGATGTCCTTGCGGAAGGTGGTCACCGTCTGCTGTATCTATAAAGAGAGATGTCCAAAAAGTTGATTATTATCAGACAGCGTCAGGATAATTATGCAATGCACACTCATAAATAACATAAATCTCCATCTGCATTCCAGATTTCTGTAAGATATGTATTAGGAATATTACATAATAGGTACATGTTAATAAAATATGTTTAGTTTACATCATCAAGGAAGTTAGTAGCGCATGTCAATATTTGCCTTACCGTGTCAGTGGGAGTGGCGCATTCGCAGTCCAGAGCAACTCTTAACATTATATAACTTGTCTTACCTTTCCACACCTTACATTCATTTCTTTGCATATGCACATTTCTATAATTTTTCTCACCTCTTCTATTTCAGCGGAGCTGGTTGAAGCCTTCTGCCGCTTGGTGCCTGTTCTTGTGCTGTGCTGGGAGGCCCCAGACGCAGAGTCCTCGGCCTCTGTCCTGGTGTCGAGTACAGGGTCGTCCAGCTCAGGCGCATCTTCGTTGGTGTCGGATGAGGCATGCTGTGGGAACTGTTTGTTGGGGTGAAAACAAGAAAATTATTTTATAATGGTATGTTGTGATGCGGCCTGGTATATTAACTGTGTTATCGGAGGAAGGCGGATGTAATATTTTTACTGTAATGTGGTGAGTTGTGATGTGTTATAGTGTTATGAATGGCATTTGAGGGTAGGAGTTTGGTGTTGCAATTATGTTAATAAATAATTATTAATTAAAATACAAAATCTATGGAGATTGTTTCATTGAAACCACAAAGCATGCATAACATGACAGCAAAATGTAACATAAACACTGCCTAAATGGAATAATTGGAAATGATTAAATAAGTATTGCTGAATTTGAATAACATATATAATAAACACTCACATTACCGGTGCTACGAGGCTTGTTTCGCACAATGTGCCCCCTGAAAAAACTGCCCTGGTCAAGGATCCACTGATCACGGTCGCTGTACCGTATTTCAGCCCCAGCACCACTCTTCTTTGCCGTCAACTTGCCAAACCTGGAGCGGATGTTGTCGCACCAGGTCCTCAGCAGAGCACCTGTTTGCAAGACAAAATCACATATAATAGAAACGTATATTTCACACAACAATGTCTATATAACACTCAATATTACAGGTATCTACCCAGCTAAACAGTGTCACTATTCATCACAACACATACAAATTTGTACTAACACAGCTAAACAACGTAAATATTAATAATATAACATTTCACGTATCAATATGGGAAAACTTACCTTTTATTGGAGGGGTCAGAGTCTTGGCCTTCTTTTCAAACAGGCGCCACTTCCGGTCAGAGTCCTTGAATTCTCGGGCCTGCTTATCATACATGAATGTATGTGCCCGTAACCACTCCATCACGGCGACCTCGTCTTCGGGGCGCAACACTACCCTCGTTATTGTTCTTTTGGATTTGACGCCGTAGATAATCGCATCTGGGGAGGCCTCGTCAGCCGCCTCGATGTCGATCTCCTCGATGTCATGGGTGTCCTGGGTGTCCTGGGTGTCCTGGCTGCTCCCTGGCGGTAGCATGCTGGTGGCGGTGCTTGCCGCTTGGCAGCGGGGGGTGTTTGGCGTGGAGGCTGGCTGTCCTGGATTATCTCCATGCTCTCCTCCTCACTCATCTGGGTCTCGTCTCCAAAGAAGTCTTCCAATCGGTTGTCGTCTTCTTGCCTCTGTATTTTCTGTGGACTCTGTGACTTCCTGGAGTTTGGTGTTCGACTGGGTCCAGGCATGGTGTAAAGGCGGTATAGGTGAGCGTAGAGGTCAGGGTAGAGGCGCGGCGAGGGTGAGGGTGGTAGGAGTGCGTCGTTGGTGCTCTCATTGAAGACTGTTGGGGAGTGCGCTGCCTGGGGCCTTTATATAGGGGCCGTGTTGCCGTTCTGTTGGGAAAAATGTCTAGTATTTCTTGTCTGGTGGATGCGGCTATTTTCGGTTCGACTTTTGTGTTGTCGGTTGGAGTTTTCTGTTGTCGGTTACTTGTCCGGTCAAGTTGGCTCGACTCTTGTGCCACATTGGGTTCCGGGTGTTGTCATACGTCTGCACTCCTGTCAATGCGGTTGGAGTTTGCTGTATGCGGATGAATTCCGCTGTTGTCTGTTGTACTCGTATGACTCATATTT
Organism: Lithodes maja; assembly: GCA_037953745.1. NCBI lineage: Eukaryota > Metazoa > Arthropoda > Malacostraca > Decapoda > Lithodidae > Lithodes > Lithodes maja. The sequence continues at coordinate 100,920 of JBAKBP010003317.1, forward strand.
TTTAATAATTTTTAATTTTTTTATGCAAATTTATGCAAATTTATGCACACGACTTCAACAGACTTCAGCAGACTTTTTCGGTTGTACTCGTGTCCGGCGGCTGTACTCTGGTGTATGCGGCAGTAGTCTTTATGCTACACATGATACACAATTCGAGCCGACATACACAAGGACTACAGCCGCATACAGAAGACTTGGTACGACTAGCGCCGACTAGAGCAGACTACTCCCCGCATCCACCAGACAAATTTCAAGTCTGGCCCAAATTTCAAAACTGACAAACATTTTCGTCGCGGACCGCGACTTGACACGCATTGCCCGGACTTCAACAGACTACAGACGACTACAGCCGCATGGGTAGGAATAGGTGCCGACTTGATGCCGCATGCAGCAGAGTCGCTATTCGGTTGCTTTCTGCTGCATTCGGCGCCCGAGTCCTGTATGTGTGAAAGGGGCATTAAGCTCCGTCCACACGATCGAGCAGTGTCTGGCAGGCTGTGCCCCCTCACCGGGCAAAGTCTGTCGAACACGCTTGTGTTGTCCACACGGCCGTCACGTGACTGGCCAGTCAAAGTCTGTCTGTGGTCAGACAAGGTGATCGGCAGGGCAGTTAAAGAGAGATGTAAAGTGTTGTGTAGTATAATAATTGCATTGCAAAAGAGAAAAGAAAGTTGTTTGAAGATAAATAATTTATTTCATTAGCTTCCTATTTCTTATAATATAATTATCCAAAAATCTACATTACGCGGGAATGGCTATACTTTAATATGAAATGAACGTCAACATGATCAAAAACACAATACATTTGAAAAGATCATATACCGGTAAAAGAGTGAACTCTGAAAATTGCGTAGGTTAGAGCTGCAATTACACACATACTCTCTCTCTCTCTCTCTGATGCTGTCTTATATGTACAGTCAGAAACCGCAATTTCTGAGACACTTTGATAGGGCCCGGACATGTGAGTGCATCGTTTCTGGAGGACAACCCACTTTAACTATCACAAGGCCGCATACCTATGAACATACGTTTTGAACCAATTGATGCTTCACTCAGTCTGCCATGTAAAATTATAATGATACTGCTGTGCTATGAACCGTCTTCATATATTTATGGATATACAAATGACATAAATACCTATATTACATAACCTTATGTATCTACAATAAATACGGACACGAATATTACCATAGGTTTTAAGAAATTAAAAATGAAAAGAAATACTTCCAAATTGCACAGTGAATGAAGAGGATTTAGGTGTGTGTGTGTGTGTGTGTGTAAGTGAACCGATGTGTGTTGTAATAGACATAATGCTCTACAGTAGGTGACAAACACTGAACACAGAAGTGTCTGTTTCGTGACAGACAACACAACAAACTATGCAATGTAATATTACATGTTATCATCTGGTTATCAGGTGTGAAACGGCAATGCGTTATCAGTAGTTGATATATGAGGAGTATTACGTAATACCACACTTAAGTTAAGCTTCGGACGATGATAGATTTATATATTCGGTATTAATTTAGTAAAACATTTATATAACACTAAAGGGTAAAAGCTATATAAGCATAGTATCGTGATATTACGTTTAACAATGGCTATAGATACCTTTTTGATGCTAGTATTATAGTATCTGATATATTGCAATGTTTACACAGTGCAACAAGGTTAATAGAATGATACAAAATATGGATGCATTATATGTTAGTACCGGTATGTGTCTAATAGTAACTACTATGGATGACGTCTGATGGATCTCACACACACACACACAACGCAAGCCTGTCCATTCACTTCGGTGGTTCGGTAGTGTTTCTTTACATTCTTAATTTTTTAATAGCTAGCCGTGTTTAATTTAGATACAGGAGGGAATAACAAATCATGGTATTTTTGTATGAATCGTGTCGTAGCATAACAGCACAATAATTTCACATGGCAGACTGAGTGAAGCATTTATTGGTTCGAAACGTGTGTTCGTAGTGTGCGGCCTTGTGATAGTTAAAGTGGGCTGTCTTCCAGAGGCAATACACTCCCAATGTCCGGGCCCTATTCAGGTGTCTCAGAAACTGCGGTTTCTGACTGTACGTAATACACTGCTAAGCTTAACCTATGGGTGTGAGTATCCCAGGATTGAGTCTTGGAGTGACACATGCATTTGTTGATTTCATTGAGTTTAGAAATAAAGTTGGTTGGTGAAAAAATTTGAATTTATCCAATCATATGATTTCTGATAGTGCTTCAATCATCACGCGATTTGCTGATATGGTCAGCGTATGTACGTTAAACTAACATTAAATCAATAGTTAATGCAGAAGATCATGGCGGGGTGGCTTTCTCACAATAATAAGATTAATAATACTATTATAATAATACTCATAAGAATATTAATAAAATAATATCTATAAAATTAATAGCATCTATATAAATAGGGATGCTACCCATACAATATTCTAAAACTAAAACTTAATTCATACCATCAGTGACCGTTAATAAAGTGCTTGCACATATTGCATCCTGGATTTCTTCCACCAGATTTACCTGATAAATATCCGTAAAATAATAGGATACAATATATTTGATAATTAAAGAGCAAACCACACACTACTCCCCTCCTTCCACAGGCCCCCTTTATCCCCATATCCACCGGCAAACCACCGGGCAGTGTCTGGTGATTTCGCTCTACTACCGCGGCAGCCATGCCCCTGCTTTATCCACTGAATTTGCCCCATGACTGACATTTCCCTCGTGCCCGACGGGCAGCGCTCGATCGTGTGGACGAGGCTTTACAGGCTTCTCGTAGTGATGCCAAGTATTCACTAGACCAACATTTCCATAGGTCCAGGATCAATTTATTGATGTAATTGTACCTGCTGGGACTACCGTCTGTGTGCGTCTCCTTTAGGGGTTCGGTACATGAGGATATGGACTGCCCGGTTCCGGTGTCCTGCGTGAATTGTGGTGGTGGACACACTGCTTCATCCAAGTCTTGTGATCGATATAGATTTGAACAGGAGGTCTTGTCTCTACGTGCGAAAAAGAAACTTAGCTTTGCTGAAGCTAAAGATCGTGTATCATCTTTGTTTGTTCGCCCTGGTGTTTCGTTCGCATCTCCCCTCTCAAAATCCAAGCCTGCTGTACCTATTCATAATGTTCCTTCTGTGAGCCGTCACGAGTCTTCTGGTCCACGAACGAGCCTTCCTTCGCGAGTCTTCTCCGTTGCCAAGCATCCTCCTGGTCCTCCTCGTGGGAAGTCTGAGACTCCTGTTCTCCACCTGCCTGTGGACCCTCCCTCGCTACCTGTACCTGAGGCTGATGGTCCCTCAGTCATTGTGCAACCTCCTTATGTTTAAAGCTCTGTGGCAGGTCGTAATTCCGATTCAGCAAGTACTGGTGTAGAGATGGAGGTTGAGATTGCCAACCTCAAGCGGGTGAAGAGTGAGGAATCTGTGGAGGAGACCCCTCTTCTAAGGTTCAAACTGGCGTGCCTCACCGGGGTTCTGGGAGTGCCCCTCACTCAGGGTCTCGAGATGATTTGGCATCAACGTTGGTGGCTGATAAAGACAGCCTTTCTGGGGTTCCAGTTCCTGCACCTAGCACAGGTGTGACAAGGGATGCGTCTTCGGACGCACACACGGCTTGCTCCCTAGCTCCCTCTGACCCAGCCTCCTGCAAACAGCCTTCGGTTGATATGGTTGGGACGGTCTGGGTTCGGGTAACCCTGTCGTGGCACCTGATCACTCGCCGAGGGCTGCGGACAAGACAAGTGTGTCTAAACGGAAGGTCTATGTGCCTCGGTCGCGTACTACTGCTAGGGCGGATGTGACCGTGGATAGAGGTCCTTCCAAACATCGTGACTCTAGATTATCATCCTCCTACTCTCGATTGGTTAGACAGGGACCCCCCTGGGAAGAAGGGCTTTAAAACCCTTCCCAGTGAAAGTCCTACATGGATATTTGTGCTTTTAATTTTTTGTTATTTTTAATTAGTAACACCTTATGGCTACAACAAATTGTCTTCAATGAAATTGTTGTGGTGTATTGGCAATGTTACGACCTGGCACTCGGGTACACAAGGGCTCTCAATCAGGACTCGAGTACGGCTCGCTGCCACAACGGAAACACACGATCCCAACCCCTGAGTACTGCCAGCCGAACAAAAAACACCAATACCCTCCAGAGTTCAATCTGCTATAACGGGGTATACAAGAACTCGGTACTAGTGTTCAACAACAGACTAATAAAGAGACAGGAATTATCTAGTCTGGTCAACAATCAAACAAAGAAGTAAGAAACAACAACACCAAAGAATAGTGTTGGCCGAAGCCGAAGTAATCCACCCTTGACTAAGAACTTAAGAAGTCCTCCACCCTCTACTTCGGATCGGCACTATTACGTTACGTTAATTAATAGTCCTTAAGCATCGAGCAAGGAATCTTCTGAAAAAGTTAGATGCTTCTCGGATGCTCGTAAGAAGTACGTATCGGATTTTGAACAGCAATTCAATAAGCAAAACACTGGCAATTAAATATTATTAAAGGTTTAAATTGGCATAAGAATAATTATAAGAATATGCAATAGTAAATGGCAAACATTAAAAAGAAGTACTCCGCAAATGCACCGGCAATAGCCTACTCGGATTGTGCTCGTGGGCCACTAATCACTAAAGTAGCCAAGCGTGCAACACATGAAATCAATAGTGCATAAACAATATCATACATAAGGAAAGCTTCAATACTATTCTGTATCTGCTAATCGAGTAAAGTCTAGCTGGGATGTAGTAGGCTAGGAAACAATGGCTGAGCAAGCGGCTCGTAGCCTAGCGAAGTCCTTAAGGCTGTGCGGCCAAATTACGTTAATTGACGGGGTGCTCTCTTGAGAGATCCAGATCGCTAGTATCTGGTTCTCTCCTGGCGACCCTCTCAAAGTCAAAGCAAACGAGTTAGCACAGTGTTGGGTGGCAGAGGCAAAAGCCCTCACTCGCAACACAGTGCTAAACTCACAAGGTACACAGTCAGAAAGACCACCTAGGCTTCCCACGTCTCCGTTGCGATTGTACAGGTTCAACAAAATCTAGTACACATCGGAAATCACAACACCAGTAGCCCTATCCCAGTCTAGCATTACCTAGACTAGCAGAAAACAGGAACAATAATAATAACACACAGGGAAATGCATATACGAGTGCAACAAACATAAATCAATCCTATTCTAAGTTAACCCTTCCAAAATAGGCTATCTAATAGGCATATATCTTGTGAGAACTCAAGCGATAATACGTTGGCTGACTAGCTCTGCACCAACGGGACCATGGAAGTTAAAAAGGGTAGGGAAAAGAGGAGATAAGAATGTAAGGTAGTATAGAAAGTTCACATCAGTCAGAAGAATATATATAGTTAGCAAGGGAAATGAGAAGTCGCTCTGCCTAATGAGTTCTGAAGAAAATGTGGCGAGACTTCCCTTTTTATACTCGGCCCTCTAGTGAGCCCAACGTGAACTACTAAGGACCGCCCACTGACAATCATTACGTAATTTCTCTCTCTCAATCTGGGATAGACAAAGGCTTTCCCACGCACTGAGGGGAGGGGGGGGGAGTGCTAGTGAGTTAGGCCCACCTCCCGCATGGCGCACCCACTGACCCCCAACGTGGCTGCTTCTCCCCCCATCATTACAAATAAGTTTTACACACAATACTTATAACTAATGATATAAAATAGAACTCGTTGACTCAGATGAAAACAAAATACATATTCAGATTACTTATAGTACAACGGCTCACATGAACTAAGTTAGGAAACTCTACATAGACTACAGCCAAAGTTCCTGCCCTGACGATCCTAGCGAGAGTGGGGCATGACTAGGCGTTCTGTACAGCATGCTCAGACTGGACATGCGTCACAGCAAACTGGGAGGAATTACAATTACTTCTCTCAGATCTAAATCTATGTGTGTCTGTCTTCAGGAGATAATGGTGGGGCTTCGACCGTTGCCTTCACCTAAGGGTTATTCAGTCTTCCATTCCGCTCCTCCCCTGGCTGGTGGTCATAGCGGTGGGTGTGCCATTTTCTGTCGTTCCGATGTCCCATTCACTCCCTTTACTGTACAGTCTCAACTTCAGGTTGTAGCTGTACAGATGCACCTGGAAAGGTGTTTTACCATCTATTGCCTGTACCTTCCGCCTTCAGTCCCAGTATTGCGAGCTGATTTAGAGACCATTATCCGACAACTTCCGACTCCTTTTGTTCTCCTTGGCGATCTTAATGGACATCATCCAATATGGGGTGATTCACTTTCCAATCCTCGGGGTGAGCTTCTGGCCTCCTTGGTTGGTGATCTGGATTTGGTTGTCCTGAACGATGGGAGACCAACCCATTTCCACATTCAGACTGGCACTTTTTCTGTTCTTGACCTCACCATTACTTCTCCTGACTGTGCTCTTGATCTTTCCTTTGGACGTTTTGACCCTCAGAAAAGGTGCGCTTACCCGATGGCTCAAAACTCGGCATGTAAAGTCAGAATATGCTGGGTCCTTTACATCACTTTTCCACAATACAGTCTAGGGAGAGTCGATGCATCCAGAATGCTCAAAATCTAGAGCAGCGAGGGATGAAGCCGATATCTGTAAGGTTATGGAAACTACTTCACAATACCAGAATCCATTTGATCTTGAAACAGTTCCTTCAGAGCTTATCAATATTGCAACAGGACAGAGGGCATCAAATGTGGTATAAAAAAAGCTTTGCAACAGGATAAAGGACTTGATAATTTCATTCAGACACTGCTTGTAGAATTAAGTAAAATCAAAAGTTTTTGGGATTCAGTGAGTACGACAAAGGCCACTCATTTTGCTGACATGAGGAAAAATATTGCAAGTCAGAAGGTGGGTGAATTGAAGGCTGGCTCAGATTTACTATTCAGAAGACGGTTGGTGGTCTCAAAACAGAGACGTCAGGTTGGAAAAGGAGGTTGGATCATGAACTGGCTGTGGTCCCTCCATCCCTTTTAAATTATGATGGCACCATGATAAAGACCATGAAGTCAGAGTTTGGGCAATAGTTAGAAGCGTCATGTCCCCAGGTCCAGACTCTTTCTCCAGAGATGAGAACAGTATACCTCAATGATGGTATGGCTTTACTACTGGGCATCAATGAGACCCTCTTCAGTACATTCAGAGATATTGATCTCCTGATAAAGCGACGGCTGAAACAGCTAATGACCGGAGAACTAGCTTTAGGTGCTATTGTATTGGTGTTTGACAGATATAAATACTCTATGAAGCATATGGAATGACAGCAACGTGGTGAAGAACAAAGAGCCAGCCATGTGATAACAGACAATCGCCAAGTGCCCAATTACAGAAAATCTATGTAGAATTAAGGTAATAAAGCTGCTCTAGCTAAATTTGTGTCTGACTACCTTATTGCCACCAAACATGACCTACTAGGGGATGACTAGTTCCTGATCCTTGCTGGAGGATTTGAATATAGTGAAGTGGTCAAACTTTTACAAAACTCCATATCTGAACTTCACAGCCTCTTCACCTCTCAAGAAGAGGCAGACACACGGTTTATTACTTCATTCAATTAATTTGAGTCAGAACTTTGAACAGATTGTAATTCGAAGTGATGATAGACTTACTGGTTCTACTGCTGTATTGGGGGAGAGCGGTGATGGTTCGGACATAATATTTGTAGAAATTCAGTTTTAAGCAGTACTACAATCTAGTTGATGTTAAAATGTTGCTTCGTTATTTGGTTCTTTAGCCTAATTATTTCAAACCCTTTGCTCTTTCCAGTTTTGAGTTATAGTTCCCGAAACACAAGTTTCTAAATCGTCCGAACCATCGCTACCAGTGGTGATGGTTCGGTCAGGAGGGTGGGATGGTTCTGTCACGTATATTAATTGGCCTAGTCTTAAAAATTATGAGAGTTGGATTTGCTAAAAACAAGAATTTATCTATTCAAAGAAATTGTATTTTGCTTAAATACAAAATTAAACTTCATAATCGAAATTAACCTCTTCATATTTGTAAACAAATAATATTGAAAACAAACTGGATAATACTTAACCGAATTATGGATAATGTACTTATCCATTAATCAAATAAACAAACAGCACCTTTATTTGTATAAACAATATTATAGGTATGGATTAGGACTATGTTACTTCAAATAAATTACATAATTGACTTAGTTTATATTATATTGTATTAGTACAGATAAATACATAATAAAATAAATAAATTATTCCCTGATGGATATTAAGATTCGTGTATCACTATGTGTTCATAATATAGATGTTTACAAGAATTAGAGTTATCAATTGATAAGGTAATTTTTTGGTAATTAGTGGGAAGGATGGTTCGGACTGGTCCGAACCATCACCACCCTCAACTGTCCAAATCATCCCGAATCTATATAGTTAATTGATGGGTACGCTCAACGTTCACACAAGCGACTTCAGCATTTGTTATTTACGGCAATATCTTCGGTACACAACAGTTTCACCATAATAATGCATATTTCGCTAGTTGATATATTCATGGAGGTAGAGCTTACGATATAGTGAAAATATTACATAGGAAGTGCAAAAAACCATAAAATCGGACCTGCATTAAAAAGTGTAGCTGATTTAAGAACCAAATCACGTGTGATGAAAGTAGACAAACTCTCAGTTTCACGCAAAACCTCGGGGCCTTAGGTCCCATAAGTTTCTCAGGAAATGCACTGTCCGAACCATCCTTCCGTCCGAACCATCACCGCTCTCTCATGGGGATGCTTGACACCGAGGTCTACATGCTTCTTCTTGTGGAGTTGCTGTCCCTTTTTTTTTAACCAGCTCACCTATGCACCGGTGATTTTTTCTCCAGAAACATCTAGAGCTTGGTTAAGATGTAGTTTAGAAAATAAGTAGTCTTAGAAGGTTTAGTTAAAGAAAAGTTTTAAGTATATAGCTTATGCAGAATTCTCCTCTCCCTATTTACCCCCTCCTCCACCCCCCCAATATCTTATTCTCTCGTTAACTTAACTTTTCCCTTCCCCCCTCTCTACTATTTAATCTAATTTATCTTCCTCCCCCACTCTGATCACCTTCTCCCCCCTCACCCTATTCTATTCCGTTTTCTCTTCTGCCACACCTGCTCCAGGAATCTTTTCACTACCTTTATTCTTTTCTCCATTTCCTCATCTACCCACTCTTCTGTCCCAAGACCTAACACAAATTGTACACCCTCATCCTCCTCTTCTTTCCGTTCTTCCCATTCCCTCTCCCCTACCAACTGTGTTAACTCTTCCAACCTATCTCTCTCCTCTGCATACCCCTGACACTCTGTAGGACACACCACTAGGTACATTCAGCGAGAGAGGTTCATTCCAATCAACACTATCATGGAACTATGCTGTAACCTTCCAGCAGCACATGCTCTTACTTGTAGTGATTGCACCAGCAGCCTGTTCAAAATAGATAAACTTAATGCATATACTCTACTAGTTGAACACATTTAAAGTAATCCTACAGAACTAGCACACATTGGTGTGACGGATAATGTGGATGTTGATTTTGCCCGCAGATACATTCTTGCTGTATATGACAGCAAACGGAGAACATTTATGACCTTGATCAGTTAAGGTATAAGTTAGCCTCTACAACTGATAAATAAGCAGCCCATCTTCCACCAACTGAAGATTAATTCAGACAGCACGTTTTAAGGGCAAGATACCAGACATATGTCTGGTGTCAGAGTCACACTCCAAAGCCAGTCCTCTGCAACCCTGTTGGTAATGGCTGGAGACGAGTGACAATCAATATCTTGAACCTGTGTTTTACCTTAGAGATACAGCTTCAACAGAGGTCAGAGATCTAACTCGCATGTTTTTTACATATGCTGATTGTAACTGACGAAAAGTGTGACTGTACCCAGAATGGGCTGGTCTGTATAGACATTTGTACATGCAATGGTTTTGAATGTGGCAATTCTTCTCGCATTATACTGTAGAGGGCGAGTGTGTTTATGAGTTTTAAGCATGTTCTAATGAAATAATACAGAAGCTTTCATTCCAGGTACTTCTATCACCAATGATTTTACAGTATGTTAAGACGGACAGTATAGGCTTCTAGTCCTTGGACTAACAGACTGTTAAATACACAGCACCTCCGTAGCCTCAACTCGTAACAGCCATTCGCAACTTCCAGGCTCTCTGGGGACCAAAGGTGCACACAATCCCCGAACTGGTTCCGTTACAGAAACAATACAAATAACTGGAACCCCTAGTTGTGGTGAAAAGATATCTTGAGCCACAACTATCAACAAAACTCAGTACCGAATGGCAATACTGAAGAGGATCCTTCCTAAGCTGCACAGATAAGAGAAAGCTATAATTTAATTTACATTAATACAATTAAGTTAAATACATGCCAGCAATAAATGCTAAAATGATGAAAGCAATTATCAAGCATACATAAATTAATCATGGATCAAATAAAACCACCACCCACTTAAGCGGTCCAGACTATCGGTTGGCCTGGGCCGAAGTAATCCTCCCTGTAACAGAAAGACTAATTAAGTCCTCCACCCTCTACTTCGAACCAGGCACCCTAATAGTCTGGACCCCTAACTAAATGTATGCACATACAATAAATAAATAAATATCGGCTGGTAATCAACACACGCCACTGCAGGAATAAAGTAAACCCTATTATGCCAGCGAGGAATATTTTCTTATCCCTCCACCAATACCGAAGTATACTGGCTACCTTAACAAGGTCAAGATTGCGGCTCAAGAAACACGGAAAGGAAGACAAAATATATAGGAAAACACATAACTTACCGGTTACAATAGGAGGAACAAACACAAGCCACACACACGCCCTTAGAATCCGTCTGAGTTACGTTAAAATACAAAATATGTATAAAGAAAGAAGTAAATGCCAATAAATAAATAATTATAAACAAATGCCAATATGAGAGAAGCGAAAGGTAGTTGTTGCTCCTTCGATAACTAAATGCGGACTGACGAGCTTCCAGCTGGCACACACTGACACCGACAGATGGCTCCACGTGAACCAGCTTGATGGTTCCTTTATGCAATGTAATCCTTACTTAAATAATACAAGTAGGACTAAACAACTAAATAAAACATACTTATACAACGCATAATATAATATGCGTACTACATTAATATACCGGAAAAAAACATTAATAATAAAATGGGTTACATAATTTCGCCACTGTTTAGAGAATGGGAAAATCAAAGAGGCCACGCCATTGAACGAAATATGAATTTAATACAGACAATTATATACGGATAAATATCGTTCACTGCTGCTTCACGCCGTATGGTCGATCATTGCTTCACGCAGTATTGAAACTAGCCCAACACGGTATGACATATTCACCATGTGAATATATGACCTATGTTGCGTTATGAACATAAATTAACTAAATTAAACTACGATGGTGGAACATCGTAACAAGTAGAACAGTGTAGATATATTCTGTGTATTTCACGCACATAAGTGTTTTTTTATATAATAAGTATTATACAGTATTACTTTATGTAGTTACATAACTTTTGCGTTATTCATCAGTTCAATATAATACATAATCCATATTGGTCCGCTACAGGACTTTACCGAGAAACTCGGCAAGAGGAATCCACAGCCAAGCTGGCTTTAATTAACCTCTACTCATATGTGGACAAGGGCATTATCACTGGATTACCTAGGCTCAGTTATCAGTTTAAACATTAATGAACATTAGGTTTGTAACAGTGCTCACGTAGTATATTATTTAAAAATCTAAAATTATGTTATTAGTTTGTTCTCCTATCATGGTTATTATATATAGAGAGAGAGCCAAGTGAAAATAATTATTATAAGTAATAGCGTTTTGATTTATTATATTTTCTGTTATCTTGTATATTTTTGCATCTAATCCAGCTCAGAAGAAAAATAAGTGTGTTGAAAAAGACATGGGATTCGTTTTTTAGATTAAGTCTTACACAAAATGAGTGTGTAAGTGTAATTTAATGGCAATAAGCAGATTTCACTTGTGTTAATCATATGCAATTTTTTACATTTAACAAATACTGTATGGTCATAAATATGGTATCAAAATTATTAGTTATGATTCCTCTTTAAGAAAAAAATACGTATCTTACACTTTTAGCAGTTGTGGTTTATTGTACGTAAAGTACAAGTATTGTAAAGACATAATTTGTATTCTTATTTAAATGTTTTGACTGTTAATTAACATGCAAAAGAGGATACATACAATATTAAACTTTGTACAATATAGAACAATCATTTAGCTTTAATTGGATATAACAATAATGTTTCTATCATTAATATTAACAGAGATATTGCATAATAAATGGATGTTTTTATTTTGCATTTTGTCTGTAGGTTACCATGGAAACGAGCTCATTACTATATGATAAACACATTTGCTGCGACCACAACCATCCATTTCTGATAGATTGGATGTATCTCCTTATGAAAACATAGGTTGTGTTTTGTTATACCTCTGGTTGGGGTAACTCCTAAAATAAGGGCCCTCTCTGAGTTTGGCTGCTGGTCTATTAGCTTATAATCTACCTGTAGGACTCAAAGGGGTAAATACAATCCCAATACCCTCTGAATAAAATAGGTATTTCGTAAGCTGTATAAAATTTAATCTTCTAACTTTAACCAGAATGAAAGATAAAAAGGCGTCACGGTGCTGAAGGGGATACAGGGGACAGCAAGGTAATTAATATGAACGAAGAGTAGGCTACTTTAGCAATCTCAGATTCCCTGATCCTATGGCAATGTTCAGCAACTCAACACGAGGAGCAATAGCTAATGATGGAACTTATAAACAGAGACTTAAAAAATATTTAGAAAGAATACCAAAATTAGGCCATGTATCTAGGTAAGGTTATAAATGCAAACCGAAATCATGCTAGGCAAACAAAACAAAAGATAAGAAGCATAGTGTGGAGAGCTTTTGTTACTCAGAGCTCTATTTTGAAATACACAAAGAAAAGTACTTCTTACAATGAAGAACAATTTACAACCAATATTTCCTCTCAATATTAATTAATGGATCAGAAATTTGGAGTATATCAAACTCTCTAACGTAAACTTAGGAATGGCCAAAGAGAAACGGAGAAAATACTCTTGGGTATTGGGAACAGACAATAATGGAAAATATCATTACCAAGACGAAATGGTCTTGGACAGGTCATATAAATAATTCTGAAGAGATTGTGAATTATGAACTACTAGTGCTTGAAATGAGAGAGAGAAAGAGAGAGTACAAAGGAAATCAAACAACAACAGGTCTAGCGATCACTCTAGGCTGCTTTTCCTCTAAAACACTGATGCTCAAGTGTCCAAACAGTGGTTTAGAGTGGGTAAGGAACATTGAAAAGGGAAGTACTGCCCTGGGACTAAAGTTCGTGGCAGAATTAGATGTTAGTAGGGGACAGTTGTGATTAGTAACATAGCACAGTTATAAGTTATATTACGTGTATCTTCGTGTGTATTCCCAAAGAAGGGTGACCGCTCTCAACCCTCCAACTATCGTCCAATTGCTCTCATCTCTTGTTTTTCTAAAGTTTTTGAAACTATTCTTGCTTCCAAATTTGTTAAGCATTTCTCTTCTCATAATCTGCTCTCAGATCGCCAGTATGGCTTCCTTAAGGGTAGCTCTACTTGTGATCTTCTTTCATATCTTACTAACTCTTGGTCATCCTCCTTTCGGGACTTGGGTGAGACTTGTTCTATTGCACTAGACATAATTATCGAAAGCCTTCGATAAAGTCTGGCACAAATCTTTAATTTCTAAACTACCCTCCTTCGGTTTCTATCCCTCCATCTGTGACTTTGTCTCTAATTTCCTTTCCGGCCGTTCCATAGCTGCGGTTGTGGACTGCCATCGCTCACTTCCTCACCCTATAAACTCCGGTGTTCCTCAGGGCTCTGTCCTATCTCCTATTCTCTTTCTAATTTTTATAAATTATCTTCTCAACTGTACCTCATTTCCCATCCATTCACGACTCAACCTTACACTACTCTATTAGTTTTTCAGAACGCCCCAGCCAGCAATCCTTCAACGACAAACGTAATGAAGCCATAGAACTCTTAAATTCTGATCTAAATACTATTTCCAATTGGGGCAGAGAAAACCTTGTTAACTTTAATGCTTCCAAAACCCAATTTCTCCATCTATCTACCCGTCAGGATCTCCCAGCGGACTATCCCTTATTCTTCAACAATACAAAAATCAACCCTTCATCTTCTCTCAATATTCTTGGTGTCTCTTTTTCTTCTGCTCTCATTTGGAAGGACCATATTACCAGTCTTGCTAAGGCAGCCTCCCAGAAGCTGGGTGTGCTCAACCGCCTTAGGGGGTTCTTTTCCCCTGCACAGCTTCTTGCTCTGTACAGGGGCATAGTGCGTCCTTTTATTGAGTATTGTTTACATGTGTGGAGAGGTTCCTCTCACACCGCTCTCCTAGACAAAGTTGAAAGGAAGGCCTTTCGTATCATTAACTCCCGTCCACTCACCAACTCTCTGCAATCTCTCTCTCTCCGCTGCAATGTTGCATCTCTCGCTATTCTATCGCTACTATAATAATCAGTGTTCCTATGATCTTTCTCAGTGTATACCACCTTTACGTAGGGCACGTGGTACCCATCTTGCAACACAATCCCACACCTCTGTGCAACTCTCCAACCCAAGAGTGAAACGTTACTCTCAAACTCTTCTATTCAACAGCTAAGCTCTGGAACTCTCTCCCAGAATCAGTCTTTCCCTCTTCCTATGACTTAAGTTGCTTCAAACTCCGGGTGTCCAGGCATTTTGGCTCGAACGTCCCTTGATTTTGGCCCTGTCACTCTTTCAACTATGGGGGAGGCACTCGCTATAGGCAGTTCTGCCTTTTGCCTCCCTCAGTCACATAGAAAAAAAAATGGGAAAAAAGAGTTACATCTTAGTTATATAAAAACAATAATCCTTGATGAATCAGAGGGGAAAAAAATAAAGTTATGCAGTCAGTCGCGGATTCGGGGCAAAGTGCTTGTCTAGGCGAAGTTTAAAAGAATCGACGGTGCTGCCATCTATAACATCTCGGGGATTCCCATTCCACTGGTTGACAACTCGATTGAAGAAGAAATTCTTAGATTCGTGTGAGTAAATAGAATTACCAATAAATGTGCAACCGTTTCCCTGCATATAATTAGATTGGTCGATAGTGAAGTGCTTACTACAGTTCATAATATTTGGTCTATGCCTTTGATGAAAATAAACACCATGTGAGGAAGAGCACTTTATTGACAACGATTCGCATATAGCTTCATCAGGCCAATACCTTACACCAAAATATTTTTCCAGTCAACAATTTCTTTCGAGATGGAAAAGAGGGAGGAGGAGGAGGAAAGAGGGCAGGTAAATTCATGCAGAGGTCAAGTGATTGGTGAAGTCAATATTAACCCGGGAGCTGCGGGAAGACTCTTAAGAGTTCCCCCGGCGGACTGCGGGAAGACTCTCCTGAGTAAGTAAAACTAAAAATCAACTTTTTACATCGAAAAAAAAAAAATATTTTTATTTTTTTATTTTTTTATTTTTGTTTGGCCCCTGGGCCATGCAAAATCTCAGTCCTCTACCTCCCCTCCTTCCCCACTTTCCTCCTATTCCTCAGTTATCACCTATTTTCCCTATTATTCCCTTATTCTGAGGTATATTTTCGTGCTAACATTAGCGAGTTGCAAGCAGGGTGTTGTCATCACTGATAGCAATCGAGTGCAAGAGAGAGAGAGAGAGAGAGTATCGATCGACTGTGTCGCAGTGGCCTTGGGGAAAATGGGCGGGAAGGTAGTTTGCCTCACCCATACATTATACAACTCGCGGGCTATATCTCCGATTTTGACCATCCAAACGCTGTTTTCACTCGTTTTATTGTTGTTTCAGGTTAATACCTTTATAATCAACCCATAATAGGCGCATATGGATAATTATTAATGCTATTAATGGTACAATGAATATTTTAGTGACGAAAAACCTCAAATACGTCAGCACAGGGGGAGGTTTTCATTTACCCCCGTGCGCACTTCAGAGGTTAATGAGCGGAGCGCTCCATCTACTGTGTGTGTGTGGGTGTGGGTGTGAACGTATGAATATTATAAATAGAGAAGTTTAAACTGAATATGTATACAAATTACATACACAGCGAAATAATAATCATCATATTAAAGTTACAGGAAGCGTCACTCATCATTAATATTAATACAAAGAAAAATATAGTACAAACAAAAAATAAATAATAAATACAAATATATGTTAAGCATACTACCACCACCATCACTACTACTACTACTAATAATAATAATAATAATAATTAAAGTTGCAACGTCCGGGCTTCGAGCGGTTTTGCACATAGGGTATTGTGTTGGATACAAGAGCTGTGTCACATATATCAAAAGATCATTTAACTTATCGGGCATGAAGAAAGTACAGCCATTTTGGCTGTGGACATTTAGGAGTGTAGCTCTTTTGGTTGTGACCGTTGATGAGTGTGGCTGTTTTCTGTTGTGGCCATGTATAAGTGTGGCCATGAATGTTATTATTTTATAATTCTGACTTTTGTTTTAGCCTTTGTGGCATTGTCCTTTTATAATTAGGTTATTACTTCAGCATTACTAAACACAACAAAAATATGTTTTGAGCACTTTTTTCCTAAAGTAACCTATATATTGTTTGGTTATCCAGGAGAAGTCTTAGAAATAAGCTGACATGGGAGGTGATTCACTCATGTATATACTGTATATTATTGAGCTAGGAATAGCTATATTATGGCCTAGATGTAAAAATATGATAATTTATATATAAAAAAGTAGTATAATTTGATCATTCCTACATATTGACAAGCACTTAAATTTAAGCAAAGTACATAACGTAAATTATGTATAATTATATGGAGGTGACACATTCATGTATATATTTTATGTAAACGTAAGGAAGACCGATAAATGAGAGAGAGAGTGCGAGTTGGGTTGGGTGTGAAAGGGATCTTCCGTGTATGGGCTAATCGGCTCTCTGCAGACCCCCGTTTTC
Source organism: Lithodes maja (assembly GCA_037953745.1). Lineage (NCBI taxonomy): Eukaryota > Metazoa > Arthropoda > Malacostraca > Decapoda > Lithodidae > Lithodes > Lithodes maja. The sequence continues at coordinate 118,013 of JBAKBP010003317.1, forward strand.
CTATGTTCTCATTTGTAAGAGAGAGAGAGAGAGAGACTAGGATGTTGTAATCGTAAGGAAGACAGCGATAAATGAGAGAGAGAGAGAGCTGCCTAATTTGTACAGGGGTGCAAACAAACGAGAACAAAAGAGAGTGATTGGCTGTGCAAGGAATTTGCCTCTTCGTTTGGTAACAGTTATAGATATGTGGAATAGGCTACCGAGTGTCTTGTGTAGGCCAATTAGAACCGCCACGGACAAGCTTCTTGGGGTGACCACCAGATGGAGAATGGTCGCTTGGTAGCCTAACCACAATATTTTATAGGTCAAAAAGAAATATTCCAAGATTATGCGTTATATACTATTAGCAGCCATGAGTATGATTTTTGAAGCAGTTTTCGTTTGTTTAATTCGTAGCATATTCGCCCTTTGTAAATATAAAACTAGATTTATCTAAATGTCTCAAACCTTTGTACAACATATTTTATCGTTTCAGTTCCATCATTCAGAGGTTTATGAAGTAAATAGTTCATCCAATGTATGCGTCTTAGAAGTATTTGACATATATAACGTTTAAACCTCACGTACAGTAGACAATTATAACAATTCATAAAATAAGATAGGCATTACCAAGACAAGGTCTCGCGCTTATATTTACGGTACGAAAACTTCTGCCCGTAAACGCTCCTATTTTTTTATGTTCCTATTTTATACAATTATATCTTGGTTGCAGGTATATGATAACATTGGTGTATAGTAAGTAGTGTAAGTAACATAAAGTTTAGGAGAAGCAGGCCAATTGCCCATCAGAAAGGTTGACTATGATATGTGATGTTTTTTTTTTGTTTTTTTTTCTGTTTTTTACATATCCCATCAGAAAGGTTGACTATGATAAGTGAATTGTTATGCATCCAGCCAATTATACATTAATAACAACAGCAATAATCTAGATATGTGCCAGGAGAGATTTCCCGGGGTTTCTGAAACAAGGGAGACATGGTAGAGATGGAAGCACCACGGGAAGATCAAGAGGACGGCTTGGTAGAGGCAGAGGAACGGATAATCTTGGAAGACTAGATACTAAGCAGATATCAAGTGTCTTAAGTGCGGAACAACCAATGCAAGAAAGAATTCGCGAAAATGTTCCGGCTGTCTTAGATCTATTCATTTAGCTTGTGCTAAGCTGACAAAGAAAACATCAGGAGAACAACCAAACTGGAAATGTCTCGCATGCCCAGGGCCCACTGCAGAGCCAACCGGGGCAACACCGGTCGCCGACTTGACCCAACTGGTGACCAAATGGAAAGCGCGGATCCAGGTCCTTGCCCGGGTACCTAAAGGAGCCAGAATCCAAGTGGCGGAGGCCCTTACAACCATCATAAAGCAGGCCCTACAGCTCAAGACACCCCTCGCATGGGCACGGCTCCTGGGTTTCTCCTATGGGGCCCTCCGAAAACCACCCAGAACCAACATACAAGACCATCTTCAGGTTTCACTAGCCACCAGAGTGAAACGTCAAGTAGCACAGTATATGGATGGAAACAAACTGGTGGAACCCCCCGAACATCAACCAAACAGGGCCCAGAAGCACCAGGACAAGGAAGAGGAAGAGGCTGAACAGCTACGTAAGAGGGTCGCGGCGAAGCTGGCGGATAGTGACATCAAAGGGGCCGTCAGACTGTTGTCCTCTTCAGAAGGTTTTGCTGGTCAAGGCACCGAAGTTGTTGAAGCCCTACAAGAAAAGCACCCACCTACACCTAGGGACCTAAACCTCCCCCCTGCCCCAAATGACCAGATGCGCCAACCTTTAGTTGTCACGAAGGAGCAGGTGGTCGCCGCAGTGACTTCATTCCCAGCAGGCTCAGCCGCGGGCCCAGATGGTATCCGACCCGCCCACCTCAAAGGCCTCTTGGGTCAGGGATCAGGAGCTGCTGGGGAGGCACTCTTGGAAACCCTCACCAAATTCATCAACATGGTTTTAAGAGGGGAAGTACCCGACTGTGCCACACCCCTATTTTTTGGGGCATCACTCTGTGCACTGGCAAAGAAAGATGGCGGTGTGCGCCCAATAGCAGTAGGGAACACCTTCCGCCGCCTTGCCACAAAGGTGGGTTTGAAACCACTCTCGAATGGCCTAGGTCAACACTTAAGACCAGTTCAACTAGGTTTCGGAACTCCAGGGGGGTGTGAAGCTGCTGTATACGCAACCCGCACCTACCTCAGCCAAGCCCAAGAAAAACGAGTGCTTCTAAAGATTGACATGCGGAACGCATTCAACAGCATTCGCAGGGATGTCTTCCTCCGTGCAGCTCAAGAACACATCCCCACTCTGTACCCCCTACTTTGGCAGGCTTATTCCAAACCTTCAATCCTGATTTTTGGCGAGACGGTAATCCCATCAGAGACCGGGTTACAGCAGGGAGATCCAGGTGGTCCTGCTCTTTTCTCAATAGGGGTGGATGCAGCAGCTAACAAAGTAAGGTCAGAGCTGAATGTATGGTACCTGGACGATGCAACCTTGGGTGGGTCAGTAGAGAACGTTCTAACTGACCTAAATAACATCATAACTGACCTCGGCCAGGCCGGGCTAGTGATAAATGACACCAAATGTGAACTTGTTCTCCTCAACCACACACGTGAACAAGGAGAAGAGACTCAGGCCCTGTTCCGAAACATATTGCCAGATGAAAAGATCCTTCAGGAGCACCAGCAAACCCTATTAGGTTCCCCACTAACTCTGGCAGCAATCCCACCAGCACTTCAAGTTAAAAAGGAGGACCTTCAACGTCTCGTGAGTCGCCTGATACACATCGATGCCCACTCAGCTCTGGCCCTGCTCAAGAACTGTTTCTCCATCCCAAAACTCCAATACCTCCTGCGCACATCGATGACTTACACGAACAACGGCGGCCTCCAAGAATTAGACAGCATAATCCGAGATGCAGTGACCAGCATCACCAACGTGGAATTTAAAGAACGGGCCTGGACACAAGCCACCCTTCCTGTCCGCCTCGGGGGCTTGGGCATACGGAGAGCCTCGGATATTGCCTCCCCAGCCTTTATCTCTTCCCTCATCGCGCCCAACGACCTCGTATTGTCCATCCTTTATTCTAAACCCAGAATGACACTTAACGGGGACGTAACAGCAGCGATTAACACCTGGAAGGGAAGTACAGGAGTAGAGGAGGAGCCTCAGGGTACCTCCAGGAGCAAGCAGAAAGCGTGGGATACCATCTCGGCGAAGAAAACTCAAGAAAATCTCCTAACCAATGCAGACCAGGTTGCAAAAGCACGCCTCCAGGCAGCCGCCCGTTCGGAGAGTGGCTTGTGGTTACACGCCATCCCCATCCCACCTCTTGGAACTCACTTGGATGCTGAAGCGCTCCGGGTCGCCATCGCGCTCAGAGTGGGTGCGGCAGTTTGTCACCCACATACTTGCAAGTGTGATGGGAGGATGGATGCTCAAGGTCACCATGCCTTGTCATGTAATTACAACGCAGGCCGCCTGCCAAGACACTCTGCACTAAATGATGTCATAAAACGAGCCCTGCAGAGTGCTAACTGTGCATCAATCCTCGAACCACATGGACTTCACAGAGAAGACGGCAAACGGCCAGATGGGATGACCACTTACCCTTACAAGAATGGCCGGTGCCTCGTGTGGGATGCCACATGTGTTGACACTTTCTCCACAACCAACGCCGCCAGAAACGCCGACGAAGCAGGTGAAGCCGCCCGGATAGCAGAAAATAAAAAGCGAGAAAAATATCAAGCCATCGCCAGAATTCATCAGTTCGAGCCCCTGGCATTCGAAACTTCAGGAGTCTTCGGCCCTACCACCCTTAAGATGGTGAATGAAATAGGCCGTAAAATCAGAGACGTTTCAGGAGAACCCCGGGAAACCCTCTGGCTCAAGCAAAGACTAGGGATGGCTATCCTCCGGGGCAATGCCACCAGCGTCATGAGCTCAGTTCGACAGGACTGGGTCATGCCACTGCGTGAGGCCCCGGCAGGAGTGGTGTATCCGTAGTCTTTCCACAGTAGGGTAAAACAAAACATAAACTTTATTTGTATGTAACATGTGTGATACACATTAATAAAAGGGGATGTGTCGGATGGTTGAAAGCCACAGTTGCTCGCGCGTTTGGGGCTAGCAACACGTATTATGAAAAACATGCATCCTCCTTCATTCACGGTCCCCCCCTTCACTCACTCAACCCCACAATTTGCCGGAGGATAACAGGTTTTTCACAATACGTAGACGGAGGTCTTTTTAAAAAAAAAAAAAAAGTTTATGAGATAAGTTAGGTGTGAAAGGGATCTGCCTTGTATGAGCCACTTGGCTCTGCTGACTCCCATTTTCATCTTGGTTGCATGTGTAAGGGATTTGCCTAATTTGTACAGGTATGCAAACAAACAAGATCGAGAAAGAGATTGGCTGTGTAAGGGATCTGCTTCTATTCATTTGGTAATAGATGTAGATATGTGGAATAGGCTACCAAGTGCTATAGTGGGATGAATAACAATAGAGCTTCAACATTAAATATGATAGGACGAGATGGGTTGGGTGTGAAAGGGATCTTCCATGTGTGGGCCAATCGGCTCTCTGCAGACTCTTGTTTTCTTATGTTCTCATTTGTGTGTGAGAGAGAGAGAGAGAGCATGGCGAGAGAGAGAATAGGATGTTGTAAATATAAGGAAGACAGAGAGAGAGAGAGAGGGATGTGTTTCGTGTGAAAGGGATCTGCCGTGTGTGGGCCAATCGGCTCTCTGCAGACTCCTGTTTACTTATGTTCTCATTTGTGTGTGTGAGAGAGAGAGAGAGGAAGAGTTTATAAGATGGGTTGGGTGTGAAAGGGATATGTTTTGTATGGGCCAATTGGCTCTCTGCTGACTCCCATGTTCTTACTTTCCTATTGCTTACAATTATATCTTGGTTGCAGGTATATGATAACATTGGTGTATAGTAAGTGGTGTAAGTAACATATGTGTATGAGATGGGTTAGGTGTGAAAAGGATCTGCCTTGTGTGGGCCACTTGTCTCACTGCAGGCTCCCATTTTCATCTTGGTTGCATGTGTAAGGGATCTGCCTCATTTGTACCGGTGTGCAATCAAACATGAGCGAAAGAGAGAGATTGGCTGTGTAAGGGATTTGTCTTTATTCGTTTGGTAACAGAGTTGTAGATATGTGGAATAGGCTATACTGAGTGCTATAGTGGGATCAAGAACAATATAGAGCTTCAATAAACCATAGGTGTGTAAGTAAAATAGAATCCCAGCCACATGTAATTGTTAGTAATGACGAAAATTCTGATAGAGTAGATTTTCCGTCTAGGTCTAGTAGTTCAACAGGTAATAATAAACTAGTTAAAAACAATAGAAAATTAGTTGAAAATAAAAGTAATAGGTTGAGGGTATATTATGCAAATTGTAGGAGTTTGTGTAACAAAATTAATGAACTTAGAGCACTTGTGAGCAAAGAAAATATAGACATAATAGCACTAACTGAAACATGGATTAACCCTTAACTGGCGGCGCGCAACATATGTCGAGTGAAATAAATTTGGACTAAGTGGCGGTGCACGACAGCTGTCAAGCACCATTTTCAGCACGTAATGTTGCTGAGAGAGAGAGCCGAGCGGTGGGACGAGCGTAGTAACCTTATGACCGCTCCTCACGACCACCGTGGACCTACTGAACTGTATCCCACCCTTCTCCCCCCTTTCTCACTCGCTACACAGTGAATTATGTACGGAAATTACCTTATTATAGGGTTTTTGCACTCGTGTTGCACGATCGTTGCAAGAGAACCAGTGGTTGTACAAGGTTGGTTCGGGTGTCATTGGAAAGCTCTGTTTATGCCCTTTCAGGGATAGATACTTGTTTTACGCTCTGGGTCTTATTTAGGCATGAAAATGATCAGGTAAACAACCCTATTTAGGGTAAAAAAAAAACACTGTGTGGTACGGTCAAATAGACCGCCTAGCCCGCCAATAAGGTGTTAATACAGAAACCAGGCATTTTTAGCAGAATTTGATATACCGGGATATAGTTTGTTTAAATATGACCGAACAAGTAGGAGGGGAGGTGGTATAGCAGTATTTGTCAGGAGTACATTAAAAAGCTGTATTAAAGCAGGTATTAGACTAAAATAATAATGATAATGAAAGTGTTTGGGTAAAGGTTAACGAAGGTAGTGAGACCATAGTTATTGGAGTTATGTATAGACCGCCAAATATGAGTAGAAATAACGGAACATCTTTATGGGAGGAAATTAAAATAGCATCAACGTTTAGCAATGTGTGCATTATGGGGGATTTTAATTTTCCGAATATAGATTGGCAGCATCAAATAGGCGACTCGGACTCAAAGGAGTTTATTGAGTTAGTACAAGATAGTTTTTTATTTCAATTCATAGATACGCCGACTAGAGGTAATAATATTCTCGATTTAGTTTTCAGTAACAATGAACAGATGATAAATATTGTAGAAATCGGGGACCACCTAGGAAATAGTGATCACAATTCTGTGTATTTTAATATACAGTGGAGAGGTAATCCCAGAGAGAATACGACATTAATACCCGACTTTAGAAAAGCCAATTATGGTGGGTTAAGAAGAGCCCTATTAACGGACCCTATGGTCAAAAAATTAAGTCTATCCAGGTGTCCAAATGCGTGTACCCCATACCCCTTATCCCTTAGGAAAGAGAAAGAAATTATGAAATCAAGGTTGCAAATGACTCAAAAAATAATCCTAAAACTTTTTACCAACTATATAAATCCAAGGTTAGAGATGTAATTGGTCCCCTTAAAACTTCGATAGGAGAAATTACAGAAAATGATTTAGAAATGTGCAGTACATTAAATAATCAATATCTTTCCGTTTTCACAAATGAACATTTGGCACAGTTTTTAGAAGTCCGTAAGGTATATAGCGATAGTATAGAAAATAGCGTAAGTCTATCTATCTATCTATTGCCTGACGCCGTGATCCCCGAAGGTGTGGCCACGAACGAAATGCCCCCATGCACCTCTGTCCCCAGTCAGTCGACGCCCCTCCCCCCAACCAGCACCGCCCTCGTTCATGTACTTCCTCACTCCATCCTTCCACCTCATATTCGGTCTACCTCTCCCTCTCTGTCCCTCCACCTCGCTCTCGTACACCCTCTTAGTCATTCTCTCGCTTTCCATACGTTCCATATGGCCGAACCATCTCAAGTTGTTCCTTTTCACACTTTCCAGCACATCTACCTCCACACCACACCTTCTTACTTCCTCATTAGTCTGTCTATCCCTCCATGTAACTCCGCACGCACTCCTTAAGTAATTCATTTCCACTGCTCTCACTCTGAGTCTCTCAACCAACGTCCATGCTTCGCTTCCGTAAGTCAGTGTCGGGATTACCACACTGTCATGCAAGGACTTCTTCACTTCCATACTGACCACCCTATTTCTTGTTACTGCTTTTAGCGTTCCTACAACCCTCTTCCCCTGTTGTACCCTCTCCCGCACTTCTTCATCCATAGTCCCATCTTTACTCAAGACACTGCCCAGATACTTAAAAGAGTTGACGATCTCCATAGCCTGACCGTTCAGCTTCACCTCACACTCTGTGACTTCACCCCTTTCGAAGACCATAGCTTAAGTGCGGTTACTATAAGTAGAAATGATGTGCTTAAGGAAATTGACAGACTGAAACCTCAGAAATCGCCTGGTCCGGATGAGGTATATGCTAGAGTATTAAAAGAATGCAGAGATGAGTTAAGTTATCCATTAACATTTCTATTTAACAAGTCATTAGAATCCGGTTTAGTTCCAGAAGCTTGGAAGATTGCAAATGTAGTTCCGATCTTCAAAAAAGGTGATAAATAAATAGCATCCAATTACTGTCCCATTAGTCTCACATCAATCATAGGAAAGCTATTAAGAGTCAATTATTGCTAGTAAAATTAGAAACCATTTAGAAACACTTAATTTAATAAATTTGTCTCTGCATGGATTCATTCAGGGACGTTCTTGCCTTAAAAATTTGCTTAGTTTTTTCTCAGAGGTGTATGAAGCAGTAGATAATGACAAGTCATATGATATAATAATTATATTTATATTTCAGTAAAGCTTTCGACAGAGTCCCTCATGAGAGATTGATAAGAAAAGTTGAGGCGCATGGAATAGGTGGGTCGTTGTTGGGATGGATTAGGTCATGGCTAATTGGTAGGAAGCAGAGAGTCAGCATAAATGGTACTAAGTCAGAGTGGGGATCAGTCAAGAGTGGTGTCCCCCAGGGATCTGTATTGGGTCCTGTTATTTATTATATACATAAATGACCTTGATTAAGGTATAACTTTTTTTTTTTTTTTTTTTTTTTTCTATATTCCAACTTACTTCCTCTTGGGCATAGGCTGAGAGCCTTAACATTCACCGCTTTACAATGAACAGTGAAGCCCGTGAGGTCTTGTTCCAGTCTAGGTAGTGAGACATGTGAAGCACGTAGAGTACAACGAGCACCTGCCATCTTGCCTTCACATGAGGCACGGTGCTCACTCATGGCCCGAAACGACCCCATCTCTGAAGCCACCTCGTTCCCGTGCTTCACTGTCTCACCCCTACACTCGGACTCTCACACTTACACACACACAACGCCACCTGTTGAGCAGATAACTCATCAGGCATTGCACCCCTATAGCATATTTTGAATATGGGAATATTCATACAGTGCTATTTAATCGGGGAACAATGAGGGTATTTTATTGACGTTTCGGTGGGCTTGTGGTAATGCACTGATACTAGGTACATCACAAATTCCATCCCAATAATATCTTCCCATTGATACATCGGGATTTGAACCCGGGACCTTTGGATTACCAGGCCAGTGGCAAGACCACTCCACCACACACCCCCTAGTTATCCTAACTAGTAGGATAAGTAAATTCGCAGACGCTACCAAAATAGGGAGACCAATAGATTCAGATAGCGACATAGAGTGCCTCCAAAGGGATCTAGATACCTTACATGAATAGTCAGTAAAATGGCAGATGAATTTTAACATGACAAATGTTCGTACCGGTGACGTCTTTTTATTTTCTTCTAGCTACTATTAGACGATATTTTTCACCTTAAAAAGGCCCTCTAGCAATTAAGCGGCTTTGAACTATCTCAATTAACCCTTTATTCTACCACAGATCCTTCTTAACCCCCGTCTAGCGGGGAGTTTTGGGCATATTCAGGCCCTCCTGAATGATCAATCAAGTATCTGCATGAAAAGAAATGTATTCAGCAAAAAAATAGGTGCTACAAGCTTCAAAATGAGACCAGAACGAGCAACGTAGCACTCGTCGTTTTGATGCAGTGGTACCACCAACATGGGAGTTTAGCGTATAGCGGCATATTTTTCCAGCTACACTCACTACTGGCTACACTGCCGGCCTCTTGAGAACAGAGGGAGCGTGAGTCAGTGGGCGGCGGTAAGCCCTGGGTGTCGGCCGTGTGGCCTGCTGCGCTCCCGGCCATTTGCACTCGATTTTAACCCTTTAAAAGCCTTAATAATGCTCCTAACTTGCTGCTTTTTAGATACGGACTTAAGTCGGGCCCCGCTCTTTAACCCTTAACTGGCGGCGCGCAACTTATGTCGTGTGAAATAAATATGGACTAAGTGGCGGTTCACAACTTATGTCGTGCGCCATTTTCACCACGTAATGTTGCTGAGAGAGAGAGCTGAGCGGTGTGAGGAGCGTAGTAAGCCTATGACTGCCGCCCACCACCGTGGTGGACCAACTGAACTGCATCCCACCCTTCCCTCCCCTCTCACACTCGCTACACAGGGAATTATGTAGGGAAATTACCTAATTACAGGGTTTTTGCACTCGTGTTGCACGATAGTTGCAAGAGAACCAGTGCTCGTACAAGGATGGTTCGGGTGTCATTGGAAAGCTCTGTTTACGCCCTTTCAGGGATAGATACTTGTTTTACGCTCTGGGTCTTATTTAGGCATGAAAATGATCACATAAACAACCCTATTTAGGGTACAAAAAAAACGCTGGGCGCTACAGTCCGCTAGACCGCCTAGCCCGCCAATAAGGTGTTAAGTGTTAAGCTGCACAAAATCATCTAAATATAGCTAGAATAAAATTAAAAAGACGTCGCGGTACAGAAGGGGTTAAACCTATCCTACGATTACCTTATCTCAGAGAACATAAATAATCTGTTTACAATAGGAGTACTCGGCTAATTATACGAGGTTAAGGGGAGATGGGGCTTTTTTCTGTTCCCCTTTCTTTCTCAAGTTTAGCCCCATTAGTTTTCTGTTCGTGTCATTTAGGTGTCGATTTTTTCCTGGCGAGCGATAGCGATATATTATTATAATAATAATAATAATCGGTTTATTTCAAGCCGGCAGCCAATGGGGCTGAAAATACACAGACTTAACCTAGATCTTATCCTAATGGATCAACAGGCTGATCCTGGCAGTTAACGAGAGCGCCTACATACTCCCAAGGGAGTAGGACGTGGGCAGGAGACTTTGTGGGTCCCCCGAGACGATCCACCCAGATCTTGCCTTCACGGCCAGGGAAAGTGAAAGTTTTGAGAGAACTTCCCCTGCCGGCGCGTGGGATTGAACCCCTGACACCAGAGCTAGCGCTCCCAATACAAAGTACTAAGCGCGCTCGGCCACCGTGACCGTGATATATTAGTGTAAGTCTGTATGAATGAATGGGTCTTCGTTCTGTAAAGAGGGATGTGAGTGGTCATTTTGAGTTTGCTAGATGTAATAATAGTTTGTAGTACAGCCTTTAATACAATTAAATGATTGTATGAATCGTTACCATAATAATTAAATTTATTGTATATGCCAATACAAAATAGTTAAAAGTGTTTAACTTCAGAAGAATATTTAAATATTTAGAATTACATGTTAAGCAGACGGTAGCCATCATACATTAACCAACCTTATTTCACCTATGCGGAGCCTGGCGATTTCGATTTGCTTCATATATATTTGTGCGAGAGATTAGGAATGTCAACGAATTATGCTAAAATGTGAAGTTACGCACGACACAAATATATTGTTAACAGGATTATAAGCATAATGCAAAATAATTAGCTAAAATACAAGTTTCAGTCCATTTTCATAAATATAGATCGGGCACGGATTATGTAAAGTAATCTATAGGTGTGACCCATGGTAGAGCAAGGAAATAATCTGATTATCATACGATTGTCACACAATTTGTATAAGTGTACCCAACATGTCACGTTTAGCAAATAAGAACAAAGGAAAACAAGCAACAACAGATATTTTGATCCTTACGAGGCTGCTTGTAAATATGATTGCAAAAGAGCAGATACACACATAATGATATGGAGTAAAATAAGTCCACATATAACGTCATTTTCACCATATAAGGCATTGTTTTTTTCAGGGTCCAGAGAATATTGGGTCAACCCACCGCTCAAGGAAAACGCGCTGTCTTTCGCGCATGACGTCATTCTCCCCACAGTGGGGACAGAGGCTAGGGGTCAGTGGGAGGTCGGTCAGTTCATTCACTTTGAAAACTCAATCACGAACATACAGGTGAAACAAAGCGGATGTTTTATAATTCTAGTTGTGTGTGGTATGATAATGATTTGGAATTATGAATGCTAAGATACATCTTGAAATATATAGCATAAAAACAATGATGTTAGTTACTATACAGTTAACCCCATAAAGTACCGGTGATGTCCTTTTCTTTATAGTGTAGCCACTATTAGACCATTGTATTCAGATTAGGAAGGACCTCTAGCAATAATATGGCTTCCAACTATCTCAACCAACCTTTTTAACTACCGTAGATCCTTCCGAAGCTGCATAATATCGTATTAATATATCCTAGCTAGAATACAATATAACACACTTAGCTGGTACTCAAAGGCTTAACTAACATCAGAAGTTGAGACAATTACAATGTGTGTGTGTGTGTGTATTTACCTATTTGCCTATTTGTAGTTTACAGGAATTGAGCAGCGCTCGTGTTGTCCTGTCTTAGTTACTTTATAATCAATCCATTTTACTTAGACAAGTATCGTAATGGATATTCCCAGTTCCCAGTATTGTGGACTAACATGTGTGTGTGTGTGTGTATTTACCTATTTGTAGTTTACAGGAATTGAGCAGTGTGTGTGTGTGTGTGTGTGTGTGTGAATTGAGTCGAGTTTATTTTGCTCAGACTTTTACAAAAAGTATGGAGCACAGCCCCTTACATGCTACACATGTACAATATGCCTTTGCTAACTAAATTAGCGTACACGTAAATACACTGGTACATCTTAAGCAAACTCTATTAAATGTCCTAAGACTTGATCTATCTATACATAGTAAACGTTCTTTTGAGAAGAGGTGACAGATTCCTCATACATTTTAAGTTAGTATTATTCATTAACAGTATATATTTATACTGTGTTGAGTTATGCTTGTAGTAATGAGAAATATATCTATTCCTTAACTGTACAATATCCTCATTTTGACATACAAACAACAAATGATATTCGTCCCGCACCACATTCTCATTACATTTAGTACATACCCTGTCTTCTCTATCAATATGTCTGTGTCTACCATGTATTAACTGGTAATTTATTATTACTTGCTCTCAGTTTACTTATAGCTAGTCCCTCTCCCTTATCCAATTTCACAAGTTAATCCTCCATACTGAAGACAAATGTATAAGTTCTATAGCTACTACAAATGGCCCTACTTGACAAATTACTATTCCATTTTGTTATCCGTTGATCTTTAAGCTGTTGTTCTATTGCCAATCTGAACCAGGCTGGGGTTATTACATTGTGTGACAACCAGACTCCAGACATCCCACAGTCATTACAAATACTTTTAACACAATTCAACCAGGGTGAAGTATAAACACCAACCTGATCCAAATGTAACAAACACTTGTACATTATATAACTTCTTACCGTACTTGTTTTACCAGTAATTAATCTCACCCAGTAACCGATCATTGGACACTTAATATTTATGTCTATAGGATATTCACCAAGTTCACCATACATGTCATTACTAGTATACTTATGAACATGTAATGTATGCTTTAAAAACATCAAATGAAGCTGTTCTAATTTTCTAATAACATAATGTCCCCATACCTCAGCAGTACAACATAACTGGTCTAACCATTGCTTTAAACAATTCCACCTGTATATCAACTGGTAAATTAAATTGTCTGCATTTACTAATCAATTCATACATAGCCCTTGTAGCTTGCTGTTTTAATTCTAATTCTAATGTGAGTGTCATAATTTGGCAGCTGGTAATATGACAGTAGAAACAATCATCAGCTTAACATGGGCAAGGTAGAATTCAAAAGCGCGCGCGCACACACACACACACACACACACACACACACACAGTTTGTAAAATGCAGTGCGTGTGTGTATGACGTTAGGAAAATTATTCTGCTTAACATTGACAAGCTAGAATTAACCCCAACCGACACACACACATGCACACACAGTTTATAAAATGTAGTGCGTGTGTGTGTGACTGTGTGTATGACGTTAGGAAAAATATTCAGCTTAACATTGACAAGCTAGAAACTAACCCCAACCCACACACACACACATGAGTTTGTAAAATGCATGTGTGTGTGTGTGTGTGTTAGTGAGTGTGCATAAGTGTGTGTGTGTGTGTGTGTGTGTGTGTGTGTGTGTGTGTGTGTGTGTGTGTGAGTGACTGTGCATAAGTATGTGTGTGTGTCCCTTCTACTTGGCGGAAAATTCATAGGGCATTAAAAAGATTGATCAGCTTAACATTGACAAGCTAGAATTCAACACACACACTCATGGTTTGTAAAATGCAGTCCTTTTGTCATGATAAAGGTGAGCAAGATACGCATACACAAACACTCATTCCCACTATCCCATACACACATACACTCACAGATTTTCACTCAGATCAACACACACACACACACACACACGTCACCGCTTGTCCACACACACAAACACAAGTCTGTGTGCGTGTCCGTTCCTTCACTAATGATATTATAATATGCCCTTCCTTAGGAATAAGTAGCCCTTAATCAGATATCAACCACTCCCACTCTCTCTCTCTTTCTCATATGAAGTTAATGTAAGCACTTTCTTGGTGTAGCCTATAGCCTATATGTTATTCATTGGTATGCTCGCTATCATCCATAATATATTACCTCATATTTATGCACATTTAATTGTAAAATATACTAAGCATGATATATTTTAATGTTTTCTTTTGTGCTGTAACATTAAATAAGATTCTATATACACCCATAGTTCAATATATCACAAAAACAAGATGTTTTATATGAGGGGTACAGGCAGAGCGTGGGGCCTGTGACGTTACTCATTCACAGGTACCTGCGCGTGGGTTGACCCTATATTCTCTGGACCCTGTTTTTTTTTCTTCTGTGTTAGACACATTATACTTGCGTGACCCGCCATCGAATGCTGTCATATTTGATAACTTGCATCTACTATTGGCCTATATATAACCTGTTTAAAAGCCATATTATCATTTGGTGTCACATAAGTCGTGGGGATAAATATGCTATAATTAATGATATAGTATAGATTTTCGCCTACTCTTATGACTTCAGAAAGCTACCTTACATTTGTTATTTTTTTTAAATGTACTATTTATTTAAACTAATACAGCATTGTCTTTTCTTTTATATGATGTGCAATATCAGACAACTAAAAACATATATTTTCATGCAATTGACAACAGTGATAGTCATTGGCCGACCATCACTCTCTAACTTCGGAAACACAAACTACGTCAACTAAGCATTACTCTTGGCATAATTGGTAATCACACACACACACACTCAGAATATTGTGTGCCTCAATAAGCATTATCGGAGTGAATATGCTTTTTATAGTTAATTATTTTTGGTTGTAACATGGAACACTTAGCAAAGTAATTATTTAGCAACAGTACTAAATGTATGCTACGCAATTGAGATATATATCATAAGCATATATTGCGTGACACTTCATGTAATAGTGGGTGGACATAACAATAGCCATTATGTGCGTTTGTGTATGCGTGCGTGTGTGCATGCCTGCTTGTTTGCATATGCTTGTGGCATGTTATAGTGTAGTAATTATAGTTCAGAAATATTATGGTGACTGGACGACTCGGCCCATGGGACAACTCGGCTCGGACAGCTCGGCCCACTTTTGGACAACTCGGCCCATTATTTGAGACAGCTCGGCCCCATGTTTTGCTATGGGGCAATTTGACGAGACCAGTCAGGATTAGGATGGGGAGAGCTAAGTGGAGGGTTTATGGGTGAGGCCATGTATGCAGCACCAAATCCTGTCCTCTGCGTATGCGCGGCCTTTTCCCTAATATTTGTATTATGTTATTTAGGCTCAACTGTTAGGTTAATTTAACTTAGGTTAGGTTAAGATAATATAATATAATAGTATAAAGGAAAACAAAATCGTGCCAAGGGGCCTAAGATTCTCACCCATGCGCAGAGGACAGGATTTGCAGGATTTGGTGCTGCATACATGGCCTCCCGTTTATGGCGTGTGTGTAATGTGGGCGAAATTTTCGTTTATTGTATAATTATGTCATAGGCTAGTTCTCTCGATTCATAATGTGTAGGTTAGGTTAGGTTAATTAAGAGTTGTCTTGTAATTAACACGGGGCCGAGCTGTCTCGTTTTTACTGGGCCGAGCTGTCCCGTGGGCCGAGTAGTCTAGCATTCAAATATATACGTATAAGTTATGTTGTAAGAACAGAAATATATAGCTATTTAAATATAGTATTTATTCAAGTTCCAAATCAAATTACCACAGTAATCCTTTGTATTTTATTTAGTATAACTATAATATTGGTTTCCAATGCAAGTCACGAGGATATATTGTCTCCAGGCATACCAACAATTATAATCTGCACATTTTTCTAATCAAAACAACTTCACAGGAAGCACATCAAGCACCTGTTATTTGTTAGCATTGAAAGATAACGCAGGTGGGTCAAAACCATTATATTGTTAAGGACAGTAAAGATAGAGGGTATATATTGATATCGTGACACATGTTGGCATGCCTGAACAGCTGTAAGTGTGGCATTTTCAGAGGTGTTAGGGTGGCCAGGAATTGAACCATACCATTTTAAACTTTCTGTCATGAGACAAAAAGAGGTCAAAATAGCATACACGTCTACAGTGAGGTAACGAAGTTTGATGATGCAGAGTATTTCAGTCCTTATCTAGGTGTGCAATAGATCGTTAATACAATCAATTATTATGTTCCTTCCAACAACCAACTCTACTCCTAAAATCGATTAATGAAATTTACAAACACATGTGGCAGTCCGTGGATTCGAACCCAAATACGGTTAAAATACGGTTGTCAGCTTCATTTTAATTTTTGACATGTCATTTGCTTTATTATATATACCTACTAATTTACTAATTTACTTTAGGAATACAATTATCTTGAGTTAATAGGCATATGCCAAATAAACATGGTTCATGGCCAGTAAATGTTTGTAAACTGCTTTGTAAAAAGTTAAATCATAGTAAAATACTGTAATGAAATAAGATTAATATGTAAATCGCCCATGATCAAATTGTACAAAAGGCTAATAATCTATTTTTTGTTTGTTTATTTGTTTTGTATAACCAACCTTTCCTACACAATAATAGCCCCCCCCCCCCCCCCACCCCCACCCCCCGCCGTCGCCGCCGCAAATCTAACTACGCCATCTATGGGACATAATATGCAACAGATTCAGGGTGGGGGGAGTGAGAGATCTTACTACTATCAGAGCGAAAGACTCCCAGCGAAATTACCATAGGTGGCCCAGTCGGAAAGGTGACCGACTGTACATTATGTTTTTGTTATTATGTTGAAACAAAACAGTTCATATTATTGCTCATAATGCCTTATTTAAGTGTTCACTTAAACTTAATATTTACTAAAAAAAAATTGCTCTTAATCCAAGTGCTTTTTGTACTACAGTGATACATAACTAAAAGTGCATAATTCTGTTAAAAATGCCTCATTTGTAATGATCACTTTTACTTCTTAAGCTTAATGTAATGAGTTTCTTTTCCATCAAAAATAGAAAGCTCTCACATACACACATATCTAGAAATGTATAATTCTGTTCAAAATACCTCATTTGTAAAGGTAACTTTTACTTCTTAAGCTTAATGTGATTCTTTTCCATCAAAAATAGAAACCTCTCGCATAGTTTTCTATTGCTGTACCAGTGAAGGATCTAACAACTGTTTAACCCGTTGAGTACCGTAGGATACAGTAATAAAAGTCCCCAGCAGTCCCAAGCACTGTGGCGAAAATGGCAGGAGAAACCACCTTTTCACTTCAAGAGATGAGGCAAGATTGAATCTCTCACATTTTTTATTTTTTTTTTAACAAGTAAAAAAAAAAAAAAAAAAAATGTACAGACAGTTACAAGACAAATACATTACTGACGAATATACTTGGGCCTAGGACTGGGGAGTTACTTAACTACTGACGAATATACCCGGGCCTGGGACTGTATGGGTTAAGCGTAAATGCACAGACACTACCAGCTCGCTTTCCTTGCCATTCATCAGGCGGCAGTTGCCTAATCATTTTCTTTGCACCTTTTCCTAAAAGATTAGTTTCCTCTGGGGTCCATAGTTGCCTTCTAGGCTCTTTGCCTTCGGTTGCTGGAATCGCCACTTCTGTCACAAGGTTGTGCCAATTTGTTTTCCCTTTTCCTCTTTTGTATGGAGATCGGGAGACCCTTTCCTGTCAAAGGGTCCCTCGGCTGTCCGACAGTGGGAGTATCGAGTCCTCCATTGCAACGGCCTGGTTTTCTGTGTGTCCTAAATAGGTAAAAAAAAATACCTCAGTCCAGTCCGAAGCAGTGGACTGAGCTTAACAAATTTACCTAATGGTTCACGTCGTACTGGAATGAGCACTACCTCGGACTGGACTAAGCCAATTTTTTTACCTAATGGTTTCAATGATCTTGTACACGATCATTGAAACCAATAGGTAAAAAAAAATAGCTCAGTCCAGTCCGAAGCAGTGCTCATTCCAGTATGACCTGGTACGGACTGGAATGAGCACTGCTTCGGACTGGACTGAGCGAAACAAATTTACCTAATGGTTCACATCGTACTGGAATAAGCACTCCTTCGGACTGGACTGAGCCATTTTTTACCTAATGGTTTCAGTGATCTTGTACAAGATCATTACGGACGTTTTTTAACCCCATATTGGCGGCGCGCGACATATGTCGAGTGAAATAAATTTGGACTATGTGGCGGTGCACGACATCTGTCGAGCACCATTTTCAGCACGTAATGTTGCTGAGAGAGAGAGCTGAGCGGTGGGACGAGCGTAGTAAGCTTATGACCGGTCCCCACCACCGCGGTGGACCTACTGAACTGTATCCCACCCTTCTCCCCCCTTTCTCACTCGCTACACAGGGAATTATGTAAGGAAATTACCTTATTTTAGTTTTTCTGCACTCATGTTGCACGATCGTTGCAAAAGAACCAGTGGTCGTACAAGGATGGTTCGGGTGTCATTGGAAAGCTCTGTTTATGCCCATTCAGGGATAGATACTTGTTTTATGCTCTGGGTCTTATTTAGGCATGAAAATGAGCACGGAACCCCCCCCCCCCCCCCCGCTGGGCGCTACGGTCAAATAGACCACCTAGCCCGCTAAATAAGGGTTAAATCATTTAGGTTAAGTCGGCCGATTGCTCAGGTTATCATCGGTGCGGGTCTGGAAATACTATAGGGGAGAGGCCTTCAAGAGGTCTGAACAGGCACCCTACCCTGATTTGGTGTGAATTGAGGAAAGAACCACAGGGTCTATAGAGGGTGTCTGGGGACTGGGAAGATAGGCCTTGGGGAACCCATCTACTCCCATCTAACCGGTGTATGCATGCATCGGAGGTTGTGACCACCGTTTCCAGGGGCATTCAGGTTACTGCTTGGTATAGGTTTCCTTGTACATAACCTGTCTGCTTGGATATTTTTTGATGAGCTGAAGACCCCCAAAACCTTAAGAAGACCTTGCCTGGGTTGGCTCCCAGTAAGACACAGATCATTCTGTCAGGTCTTGCCTTGCATGGGAAACCATGCAAGGCAGGATCTGGGTGCCCAGAGCTGTAAGGAGTGTGATGCGAGTCTGGATGAGCCTGTTTTCTACCTCTTCAGGAGAAATGCGGGAAACCAGATGGAATGCTATCGAATTGTCGGCGAGTCGCACGCCTCTTCCAGATCTTACAGTAACCGTACGCCGTCATGGTAAAAGCTGTGATCTCATGCAGAGTTGATACCCCTTTGGCCTATAGTTAATTAGGAGAGGGGTATATGGTGATGCAATGCACGGGATCGCTTTGACGGCACCCAGAGAAATATGTGCCCTACAGATAAGGAATTGACGGAAGGGCACCACCAAGAGTGGAGCCTGCATCTTAAAGCCAAGGAATTGACGGAAGGGCACCGCCAAGAGTGGAGCCTGTGGCTTAAATTAACTCAACATGGCCCAGATACTGGAAGGCTTATAGGTGAGGTCTGGTTCAAGATAAGGAATTGACGGAAGGGCACCACCAAGAGTGGAGCCTGCGGCTTCATTTAACTCTGTCTCTTTTCCTACACTACTCCTTCTCGGTGCATGCTAACCATTTTTTTCCATCTCAGGTAACAAATATGATTTCGAATGATGATGATGGTGATGACCAAGATACTAGTGAGGGCGAGTTTAATATTAAGAACGAAGCAAAAAAGAGAATTAGAGAAAGGAACCTCTCCTCTGATGAGGAGGAAGCCCTGAGGGACTGCGCACCCGGGTTGTTACCTCCAACACGGAGGAAACAAATTAAGAAGTCTGCTGTTAATTGTGAGTAAAATATTAACAATGTCGGATTTTCTCAATATTCTAACGAAGCACATCAAACAGTAAAACTGCCCAGTGAAAATACGCATCAATGGTGCTGAAAAATGTAACAAAACTAATAACTTGACTGAAACATTTCAGGGGAGTCTGTGAATGTGGCGATCCGAGATGAAAGTGAGGCTGAAGGCCAGGGATTAAGTGAGATCGCTGATGAGGGAGAGGCATCATCGGGTGAAAGTGGAGCAGAGACTGGAGGTGGTTTGGACTCAGCCTTGGAACGAGAGGGAGAGGAGGCCACTGGACATGATGAAACTTTAGGTAGATAACAACATCATATAGGTTGATGATGCAATGGAAACATAACTCATGCACAAAAAACTAATGAATCTATGGCTTGGCAAAACCATTCCATGCACTAATTCTTGCACTCTCTTCACACAGAGCTCACACCAGATGCCATCGAACAGCTCAAGATACGGATAACTGCGGGGTTGCAGGCCAAATTAAGGAAAAAATCTGGAATTATTCGTGGTCACGAGATTCAGGAGGAGCTCATCCGGCTTCGTGGTATGGACACCCTGAAGAGTGTAGATGCACACTATGAGAAACTTCTTGCACAAAAGCTGAAGGAGCTGGAGCAGATTAAATGTCAACACAAAACCGAGCGCACACGCACACTAGCCAGGTGGAAATGCGCAAGGCATGTCAATAACAGAATTGCCACAAATAAGAGAAGTACACCCAATATAGCAGCAAAGGAGGGGAAAGGCACACGCAAGAGCTGCCCTATTCCTGGGTGTTTTGGCCGGGTGGGAAATATAAGAAGACATTTTGGTATGTGCCACCGCTCCCTAAGTAAAGAGGAAATAGATGAAGTACTGGCAAACTATTCAAAAGCTAAAACAACCAAAGGAACAGTAGGTGATGAGCCTAAGGAAGGTGTGCTGTACTATTGCCCAGTGTGTGCTAAGAAAGTTTCACGTGTGGATCTGCACTTAAGGAACTTCCACAAGTTGCCAAAGGAATCCATGGAATATAAGGCCTTCCTTCGCCAAAAGAAGAAAGTTGCCGAAGACGAACTAGTGCAGGTGCCGATTGCCAGTGGATCGCAGTCGGTGACGGCGACAGATACCCTAAAGAGTTTTTTGAGTCCTTCAAAATATTCATGAGGGAAATGAAGCCTCTAGATCCATCAACCATTGATAAACATGTCCGCCACCTAAGGGATGTAATTGTTGGCCCGAGGGGAATGGAAGAAGAGACGTTGGAAAGGGCATGCGGAGGCGTTGGCATCTGTAACCTCATCCGCCAGGGTTTGTCGCCAAGAGGACACTTATACCAAAGAGCAGACCGCCTCTCCCCGAACACCTTCCGGATGAAGGCTGATGCATGCAGTTACGGAATTTAGTTCCTTGTGAAGACTGAAGAGCCACAGTTCCAGGTGGAGGACAGGTTGGCCGAGCGAGCCAGGGCTGCAGTTGCCAGATGTAAAAGTGAGTATAATTTCAGTCATGTATGTAATATTACAGTACAAGTGTAATTTCTTGTATCCAGAGAGCTTCAATGAAGTACCAATGTTTACTAATCTTACTCTTTCAATATTTCTTCATCAGAGTACTTTGGTGACCAAGAGAGGGGACATAATGCAGTGAAGAAGCAGGCGAAACAAGCCGACATCATCAGCATGGAGGAGGTGCGGAGCATTGAGATGGCAAAACACATGACCACCCCCATTGAGGAAGCGGCCGCAATTATCAGAGATGGCAAGGACCCTCCGGCCAAGTTAACAAAGCAGCACTACGTCAAACTGAGAGACGCATTGATTACCACCATGTTGATAAAGAACCTAAGAAGGAATCAGGAATTTTCGGAATTCAACTTTACTGAATATGACTGCAGGACAACCAGAGAAGAGGGTGGCAAGGTGGTTACCACCATACAAGTGGCACAGCATAAGACAGGTGCGAAAGATCCCTGCCTAATCCTACTGAAAGTGCGGCATTGGAGGCCTTCATACGGCATTACCGGCCTGTGGTAGCAGGGTGCCAGGGGAAGCGGTGCCGCATATTTGTCAACCGTGATCTACAGGGAACTTCAGGCAAGGCCTGCTGCTCCCCTCTAAGTGTCACCAACATAGGTAAAATCATATCCAAATCAGCAACAAAGGCGGGCATCCAGGCACGTGTGGGGAGCAGAAAGCTGCGGCAGTCCCAGATAACGGAAGTCCACCGGAATGAAGACACACCTGCTGTCCGGATGGCGTTGGCAATGCAGGCTGGCCACAGTGTCACAGCTTCACGCAACTATTATGATCTCACAAGCAGGAAAGATACTGCATCCAGAGTCCTTTCCAAACTGGAACACTTACGACAATCCTCGGCATCTAACAAACCTAGGCGAGTCCAGTTTGCAGAAGTCATACTCCTATTATGATGCATGCATGCCAAGCTTTAGGAATGATGTGCATAATGATCTCATACCATTTAATTTCCATTCAGCTGTCCAGAACTCGACTTAGAGGAGGCGGCAGCAGAGACGGAGTTGGTCCCATCCTCCTGCACTGCTGAGCCTTCTACCTCCCGTGGTGGTCCATCTGGACCACTGGACTGTGTGAAGGCCTCTGGAAAGGACACTGTCGGGTCTTCAGACAGGACGGAGGACGGAGAAGAGGTGTTGAATGCACCCTCAGACCTTCCCAATTTCATAAACGAATTGAGAGTCATTGTACACAAGTTTCCAAAGAAGGAAAATGGAAGGAGACAAATTGACTGGGGCTATGGACGAGCCAAGCTAATCAAAACAAATAAAGAGTGCAACAAATTGACGGTCGAGGAAATAAAGCTTGAGTATAGAGCGGCCAGGACCAAGTTTCGGGAGAAACTTTAGGAATATGTGTGTGCTGATAATACTTGTCATTAATCTAGTCTTTTTTTTTTGCCAGCATTTGCTATCTTAGTTAATTTCTAGAGAGCCTGAGGGAAGCAAGTGCCACCACGAATGATACGGGAAGAGAGACCTCTCAAGGCCTTTCTTCCGATACCATTCGTGGTAGTACTTGTGTCCTGAAGCTCTGCTGTCATGTGATATATTTTGGTAGTCAAATTACGGGTTAAGTTTGTACCATATAGATATAGACAATTAAATATTCTATTGAGGTTATCTAATGATGTGTTTCTTCCCTCATTTATTTTGTGTTGATCCATATGCCCATGAGGAGAAAATGATATAATTTTCTCTCTCATGGACATAAGGAGAGTGGAATAGGCCTCTTGGGGAAACCACTCTAAAAAAAAACGAGCCAGAATGCTACCTCTGTGGTGGTTTGGAAATGCATTCACAAACTATTGATGAACTTGGAGCCAAGAGCATGCCTTGAGCAAGCATGATATATCTTGGTCCTGTGTACTAACCTCTGTGGGCAAGAGGACAACAGTTGTAGGAGTCTGGAGCACTTGGGACCAGGAAAGGGCTTGCCTTGAACAAGCATATCTGCCCTTGATATTAAGTGCTCTGGACCTCTTGAGCCAGGAGAAAAACCTGTGTTTAAGTCTGGAGACGGGGGGAGTCGTCTCTGCCAAGGGTGCGGGCTCTCCTCTCCCTAATAAAGATCACTCTATGTGCCAATGTACTGTGCTGAATCGTCTTGCAGGAGACTTCCAGGGTGTTGTAAGTGGCAGAGCAGTCCCCACTGCCATCCACTAAGACTTCTCCCTATAAGACTGGAGGTTTCGTGATGGTGCGCCGTATGGCAACCAGCGATCCTCCAAGTGAAGTGATGGTGTCTCCATCCAAACTTGTTGTGCTCTAGTCCAGCGAGTTTGGGGCCAAGCGAGGGCATGCCTTGAGCAAGCATGTCCTCTCTGGGCCAGAGCACAACAATTGTTGGGGGCTCGAGCACTTGGGACCAAGAGAGGGCATTCCTTGAGAATGCAGGTTTGCTCTTGAGCCTGAGTGTTCTGACCCTCTTGGGACAGGAGAACAAAAAATGTCTGTTTAAGTCCCCCAAGGTTTGCCACTGAGCGTTTCACAGCTGTGAAGTGTCTTCGATCAGGACATTAGGGAACATGAAAGTGTCTGGGGCCAAGCTTTGGGGAACAAAATTTGTCACAGCCACTTTCATGGCCTGTTAGGGAACAAAGTGTCCAAATGTACAAAGTTTCAAGAAATTATTCGCCCATCTCACAAGATAGGGAACAGTCTCCTATTTTTATTTAAATACAAACAAGTGTCTCAGGGAACTAGCCTTATGACCTTCATACTGTGACGATGTTCCATGGCTAGAGGGAGTCTCTCAAAGTGGCATGTATCTCATCTGGGGAACATTCACATAACATTTTTGTTCCTTATGTGTATGGAACTGGACACCTTGACAGGGCATAATAGGTAGATGGGTAGATGTGAAGCCATTCACAAAACTTGTGTCTTTCACAGGCCTTTCTTCCTTTTTTTCCCCCTTAACTCTCAAGGAGCGGGGGGGTCGTGTTTATATCACTGTAGCGCCAGGCAGCTATATTTACCGAAAATTACTCCATACCATACACTTTTTCATACATAAGCAAGAGCCAGAGCATAATACAATTATATATCCGTGAAAGGACGATGATAGCAATTTCCAATGACACCTGAATCATCCTTGTGCAGTAGCCCAACTAAGTTTTGCGACAAAATATTAGGTATGTGGCACCTGTCTAGTTTGCACTCCCGTCCCAAGCCGGTGTGGTCCTGTCTAGCAGAGACCCGTGGTGTCTAGGCAGCCCCCACCACCTACACTAGCACAGCCAGGGCACACGGTACTCGCACACGTTGGGCACTACATATGACAATATTGCTATCATTATTTGTTTGTATCATGTTAGAAGTCTCAAGTCTCTCTCTCTCTCTCAATATAATAGATTTACGTGCGACAAACTTTGTAGATTAGCACACACACACACGCACACACCAGAATGGTAAGTGTCACTACTTTATAGATCCACATTGTATACATAACTTAAAATGAACACAATAAGTTGCATAGATTGTTATTTTATAATCTATTATACACTTGTTAGTGATTGTTTTAATAAGATCCCCGGCCTCCTTAACATTACTGTATACTTGGTGTTGGTGTCAGCGACATTGGCTGTAATGCTTATCCTTAGCCTTTCTATAACCCAGAAAATGCTAAAGAAACAGGTAGTCAATTTCTACATCTATTTCCTGATCTACTCATATATTTGTTTTGTTCTTTATAATATGTTATTCGGTCTGGATTAGTTCCAAGTTCGCTGACACCGGGTATAGATTGTATGAGTTATCCTACACGTTTATATGCATCAACTGTATTAGATGTTACTCAATAAAATGTAATTTTATACAGCTAAATGACTAAGAGACTTAATTTGTCAGAACGTTTATAGCATCTGAGGTGAAGCCAGTCATCTTGGGGGCTAATAAGTGATTGAGGTTTCCGAATGTTTGTGTGCGAACTGTTGTATGGATTCTTCCCCTGCCGCCTCTTGTTTTGCCTCCTTTCATGTGTTTCTTGTTGATATTCCCTACCCCTTATGGGAATAAGGGCTGGCTACTGACTAAATTAAAAACGTCAAATTAAGAGTAGTATGCTGCTGTCACATTTTTTAAATGCTTAATCATCAATTTTGTAATAGAATTTAACCGTGTTGGCTGCGTGTCTCGCTATCTATTAACCTTTCTTTTCCCAAGCATACGAATCGATAAACAGACAAAAAATACCTTCAAAGATATTGACATGTCAGTAAAGTTTTCGATAAATATCCACATGAAAGATTGCTGATTAAAGAAGCAGCTCATGGAATAGGGCGAACTATATTACGTGAATTAGACCATAGCTAATTAGTAGAAAACCAAAAAATAACATTAACAGTAGCCTATACAATCAGATTGGGTGTAGTGAAGGTTGGGGTCTTACACAATGGTCAGTTTTAGTTCTTCAATTGTTCATTTTTTACATTAACGACCTTTACTTAGGTCTAACTAAAAAGATTGCTAATTTTTCAAATGATACTAAATATAGGTTGAATTAGTGATCCTAATAACGATGCATGCTCTCCAAAAATAATTTGATACACTACCCGAATGGTGCAATACCTTGTCAGTTGATATTTAATGTAGATAAATACATGCAGTTTAGTGAACATTGGGAAATCGAGAGAAATTTCAGGATATAAATTTAACAATATTTGTTTCGTCAATAAGTACGCACCATATATCTCCCGTATGAGGAGACTCAATAGCTCAATGCATTCTTGAGATGTCCGATTCCATTACCCATCATCTTACTCAAGGCCAGGGTAGCCAGTAACCACCAGCTATATCTCAGAAGAAAAAATATATATAATGTGTTCACCTATCTGAGTGGTGACAGGGGCAAGACTCAATATCAGTGGTATTTAGATGGCTAAATAACATGGAATTAAGTAACGCAATTATTACAAAAGGTTTGGAAGTCATCGTCAGTCGTTATATGAAACCAAAAAAGAAATGCAACATTGTTTGAAATCAGAGTTATTAACAGATATCTACAGTAGAAGCATGAATAACAACAAGTGTAATTTTAAAATTTCACCCGTCTTTAGTAAGGCTTCACATGGATTATGTTTTTAATTTTGCTGTCCAGTGTCCATAGATTGATCGGAAGTGACTACAAAGAAGAGTGGCAAAACAATCTAGAATAATAGAACATTAGAACATCAATAATATTCTAACGCCTGAAGACTAAGGCCAAATGACACGGAATTATAGCCAGAATGGGTTAGCAAATTTAACAGAAGTAAACGATTATTGAGGTAGTGAATATCATGAAATACATGATATGATCAGTACAAAAGAAAGGGGACTTGGGAAAACATTAGGCTTGCATAAATTAGAAGTGTAGAGTAAGAGAGGATATGATACAGATGCTTAAGTTGTAAGTGGGATCCACAAAGACGATGTGGGAAACGGACTGCTGCTCCGTGATAAGCATGCAACAGTTTGGTAGATGTGTAAAATAGGCTACCGATTGCTACAGTAGGATCAATAACGACAGAAAGCTTTGAAACATAATTAGATAGGCACATGGCTGTGATGTGCTGATTGTCAATGGGATCCGCCGTGAATGGGCCAGTCCATAGTATAAAGACTAATATTAGTCTTTATACCATGGGCCAGTCAGCCCATCGAGTCAGTCTTCTGAAAAAATCCCTCTTTCATGATTGTTTATGTTAATGTTTATGTAGGCCTAGTGGAATCAGGACGTGCATTTGGCAGTTTATTCAGACTAGCATTATACTATTTTATTCAGAGTAGAAAAGGAGACTTTTATTCAAAGTAGAAAGGGAATATGAAAGTCAGAGGGTAAATATGACATAGTATGTGTCCCTATAATTCCTACAGAACCTCCTTAAGTTGTATAAACCGTCTAATGGAAAGCCCGATTAAACTGACAAAATTAGTCAATCCTAATGGGATTAATGATTATATAGTTATTGATCCTCATGATAAACTGGTCTCTATTCACCAATGATAGTTTAGGTAAGGTATTATGTATTATATTCGCAAACAAGTTATATGCGTTCACTAAGGGGGGAAGGAAGTAATAGGGCAAGATTTATCCTATATTGCACAGATAGTGGCGGGCGAAGTGGCTAGGATGAGTTACTAATCCGAACGTGGTTGGTTTTTAGGTAAACAACCGACGGTATAGACAGGAGTGGTTAATGTACATATTATATCAAGTCATGCTAGCTTAATAGTATTTGGACAATATAAGTAAGGAGTTAATTAGTAAGTAAGGGGTATTAGTGGATGAGTAAAGAAATTAAGATGTTTTAAAATGCTCGGTTAATATGAAATCAGCGAAGAGTGATATGATGGAAAGTATTACTCTGTATGATGACTATTCTATATATTTTATGCACAATATCAACTAGGACTAACTCGCATGCCGTGTGTTCCTACGCCTCCAACAGCGCAGTCTTCGACCCATGCGTGGTTGAGCTGAAATTTGTCTTGTCTGAGAAAATAACTCTTGGTTGGGAGAGGTATCCTGACCAGGATTCGAACCCACTCACTCCAGGAATGTTTGGGAGAGTTAGGCACCGTAACCACTCGGCCATGAGCGGATATAAAGGAAGCAACCTTTATTCTTATTTGAAGAACCCCTGCCAACTCGGCTAAGTGATACAATTTGAATCGTCCTGGTACTATTATGGAGCCTCTCTGACAGTATCAAAACAACTTGTGCCCAATAGTCAATGCCCTGGTCAACAACTAGTCGAGCGAAATCAAGCCTGGTTTGTTTGTGCCTCTTGGTTAGCTTTGGTTGACAGCTGGTGATCTATGTTTATATCCCATCTCCTTTAATCTCTTGCATATAGTTTCTGTAGAAGTTTGATATTGCAAATTTTGCTTAGCTACCTTGGCGTTGGAGAATGGATGGTTATCCATATAGCCTCCTGTTTAATTTATTGTTCCTGTTATGGCGTGGTTTTCCGCTTAGCTCCACTTCTATGTTGGTCTGTCATTTGTCCTTCCCACCTTTTTTGCCACCGGTAAACGTTCCGACACCCCACTCTCGCTCATCCCAACCATACTACAGCGTTCAGCAACCTTGCTGAATGGATGACTAGGTGTGATGTGGGTAAGAGAGTATTGAGGATTTGCTGATCACCTCAGTTTCCAATAATTACAGCTACACGTTTTTTTTATTTTTTTACCGAAAAAAGTTCGACCAGGTAATATATCGCGTGAAGTGTTAATGCATGGTTGGAGTGGCTGTAGATATGCAAGTAATCTGTAATCAGCCAATTGCCGATATCTGAATTTTGAGCGTTTGGTTGACCTGTACGGTAATAGATAACCAACACTAAAAAAGACGTCGTAAGTGGCCTCTAATTCCAGAGGCCTATTTATACTGCTAGGTCAAGAGAAGCACATTGTGTAAGAAGAATTGCCAAAAAATTTCTTTCCCGCCTGTGAATGGAACCCGTGTCCTTTTGGCTGTGAACCAAGTGAGCTAACCAATACGGACCACTGTGTGTGTGTGTGTGTGTGTGTGTGTGATTCTGTAAATTAGAACTTAAATTATATACCCGATAAACTAAATAATGCTTAGTTATACTCCCATATTTTTCCATAGTAAACAGAATTTCATCGAAGTTAGATTCTAAAATCATGATACGGTAATGATAATTTTCTATATTCTAGTAGTATTGTGAGAATTTGATAGTAAACAAAGCGGAATTTACCTATAAACTCACAAGAGTTAACTTACTTTTATTGGTTGATAGGGATAGATAGCTCAATGATAGTGGTAGGAATAGATGGAAGATATAGTGGCCACTAAGATATAAGAATTAGGATGACTTAGCAGGAAACAGGTGGTTGTATTGGAGCGGCTAGAAGATCTTGATTAGGTCGTAGGTAAAGCGAGTCTGAGGTTTGTGGCGATGAACCCGCCAGTTCCAAGAATGACGCATGCGCAGTTATCTTATCTACCAATGCGTCATTTAACTAACTACAAGATATACCGGATTTATTATAATGACAACCCGATATAATAATGGATTATAAACTTAATACGAAATACTATATATCTTTTATATACTGTAGATATATAACTTAGCCTAGTACTGGCGCCATAGTTGAACTTCCAGTATGTTTACTTAACCTATACTGTCGAGTTACTTACGAGTCTCGACACATTCCCACCACCAATATATACATTATCTACAATAATCCTGCAGCGATGTTAGATCTCCATAGCTGTGAAGAGCTAACAGCGGCTCGGCGAAGAGGTAATCTTCCAACAGGATCATTACTGGCAGATGGTCCAGCGACCACTGGTGACATAGGGGTGGAGTCGTGAGAGCTAACTCCATCACCAGTGACCTCCGGTTGAGGGATCGAAATGCTTTCGATTTCCTGTTCCAATGGATACAACTTGACGATGGGTCGAGTGGTCAGGCCAGTTTTTGTTCTAATCTGGACCACTCTAACCAGATCATCTCATCCGGGATAGAGTCTAACTACCCTACCAAGGTTCCAAAGGACACGAGGTCCCTCGTCATGTATAAGCACGATGTCATTTATCTTTGGCCATACAGTGCTAGAGCCTCTTTTATTGTTATAGGCTTCTCGTAGTGATGCCAAGTATTCATTAGACCAGTGGTCCGCAACCTTTTATAGGCCGAGGGCCACATTTGTCATTATGCATAAGGCGAAGGGCGCAAATTTTGGGTAAACATAAATAATTCAGAATATCGAGTATTAACATTGCAGTTTTACACACACTCATGCACGCATATATATATAGTTGCAGATATAAAACAAACAAACTCCTACCTTGAGATGTTTAGTGTGATGGCTGGCTCTGCATTCCTTCTGATAACTTGGAAATCTCAGGAGTGTAGTTTGTAACTGCCATCTTCATACAGTCGTTCAGGTGACTGTCAGTCAGACGTGACCTATACTAATACTTGGATTTTAATATTTTCATGGTTGAAAAGCCTGATTCGCACAAGTAGGTTGAACCAAAGCACGAACTTAGTCTCTGATAAATGTCCCTCAAGAGTGGATATTTCTCGCAACTCATTTGTGCCCAAAATTCAGGGTTTTCTACTTTGTTTTTTTAGTTGTATGTCATTTTGCAAAGTAATAATTTCCATCTCCAGATCAGTGATGCTCTGCTTCTCAACTTGGACTGATTTTCAAACAGTGTCACTAAAATCGTTGTTATGAAATGGGTTAGATATTATGAAAGAGACTGCAGGTAGAACATTACTGAAGTTTGAAAACCTTTTCTTGAATTCACCGTAAATCAAGTTGTGTACACATGAACATTGCATTCTGAGTTTTTCAAGTTCAATCTTTTTTCGAAGCTAGGGAAGTGTTGGAAGAGCCCTTTAGATACCTGAGACATCCACAACTTAATCTTCTTATGAAAACATTTACTGAACTTATCATTTGGGATTCGTCCTTGCAGTTCAAGATTTAACTCATTCAATTTAGATGTAATATCAGTTAAAAATGCTAGGTCAGCTACCCATTGTAGATCACCCAGTTCTTCACAAGACTCTCCCCTTTCTTGCAAGAAAGTTTTGATTTCAGGAATTAGCTGTTCAAATCTTTGGAGAACTTTACCCCTGCTTAGCCAACGTACTTCTGTATAAAAGACAAGGTCACCATACTGAGCACTCACTTCATCCAGAAGTGCCTTAAATAGCCTGTGTTGAAGAGGTCTAGCACGGATGGAATTAAAAATATTGACTACCACTGTTACGACCGGGGCTCGTATAAAACAAGGGCTCTTAATCATTGGACTAGGAAAGCACACAGCCACAACGATAACACTAGCTCCAACCCCTGAACTTATAATGCCGGCGCACAAAAACACCTATACCCTCCAGAATAAAATCTGCGATAACGGGGTATCCTATAACTCGGTATAAGTGCACTACTACTACTGGCTGATGATATCTGATACAGCTTGATCACAACAACATACAATTACGTTAATAAGGTATACTAGGAAGAGATAGAGATCTTAATTAAATCACTGCAAGATTTAATGCAAACTAGAAGAAGGTATATTTAAAGTTACTCTAAACAATAATGAACTGTCACTCCTATACTAAAAAAAGTGAAAGAAAGTCCCAAAGCATCGAGCAGGAATCTTCTGAAGAAAGTCTGATGCTGGGGTAAGATGATCGTATCGGATTTTGAACTGTTATATACTGTATAGCAGGGTCAATATAGGACAAGTGTAGAGACAGACAGTGTCAACTGACACGGGAATAACGATAAATGCACACCAGTATTATCTCCAACAACAAAAGAAGTCCTTCGTCAGGCAACTCAAAAAACAAGCTCAGGTTGTGCAACTCAACAACAACCTAGGCTTACAGTCAACGTGAATAAGAATGCTGCATACATAACATAAGAGTTTATAATTCTAAACGGGTGCCTGCTAGGCTAATAAAATCTAGCTGGGATGTCGTAGGCTAGGAAACAATGGCTGAGCAAGCGACTCGTAGCCTAGCGAGGTCCTTAAGGCTGTGCGGCCAAATTACGTTAATTGACGGGGTGCTCTCTTGAGAGATCCAGATCGCTAGTATCTGGTTCTCTCCTGGCGACCCTCTCAAAGTCAAAGCAAACGAGTTAGCACAGTGTTGGGTGGCAGAGGCAAAAGCCCTCACTCGCAACACAGTGCTAAACTCACAAGGTACACAGTCAGAAAGACCACCTAGGCTTCCCACGTCTCCGTTGCGATTGTACAGGTTCAACAAAACCTAGTACACATCGGAAATCACAACAGCAATGGCCTCACCCCAGTCTAGCATTAAATAGCCCAGCAGACAGCCAAGGAATAGGCAGGGAGACACCGTGAGTGTGTCGAACCTCTACAGACAAAATGGTAACCCTCCAAAATGCCTAACTAAACATATAATATCTGAGATCTTCAGCATATAATACGATGGCCGATATATGAAATCGTGCAGAACCAAAGGGGAGTTATATTAAATAGAGAGGAAGAATAAGAGGTAAGAATGTTACGACCGGCACTACGAAATAAACAAGGGCACTCAATATTGGACTAGATGATAGGGTATATCTGCAACAACGGTACGCTAATTCCAAACCCTCGAACTATTTCGCCAGCGAACAAAACACTTAAACCCTCCAGAGTTAATCTCCTGGATAACGGGGTATCAATTAACTGGGTTTTTGTGCACTTCTACAAAGGCTTACCGATGACGGCAAAGCCTTCTCACAACAGGAGTACTTTACGTTAATAAAATGCTCTTAAGTAATAATGCTTGAATAAACTATAACAAGATTAAATAAAGGTGTATAGGCTTACGTTAACTTTAGTGTGAGTCTGTACTCATCACTAACATCTACAATGCTCTATGAAAGCACTGGAAGTCTAGTCCTACAGCAATCAGATAAAGAATCTTCTGAAAACGTCTGATGCTCTAAGATGCTCGTTAATATAGAACAGAAATAATGCAGGGGCAGGACACCAAAGCGTGTATCTTAAATACACCAATAAGTAGGATACATATTATATATATAACAAGGGAGTGCAACAACTCTGTGACAGCATAATAATCGCCACTCAAAACAGTACTTCCTTAGCCAACGTAACAGCCAAACTGGGATGTGCACTATGCATCAACCTAGGCTCAAATAAGGCGTGAATAATTCCTAAAGCATACACAATTAAAGTTAATAAGCACGAAGCCGTCTTTCTCACTAATAAAGTCTAGCAGTGGCATAAAAAGGTACTGAGAAGCTAGGCCGAGCGCAAGCATGCTCGTAGCCTACTGCCTCTCCTTGAACAGATTTCCCTTATGTTACTTTAAGTGACTTGGAGGCTCTCTTGGTAAGTCCAGATCTCTAGCCCTGGCGCTCCACAAAGGTCAACAAAATGAGGTAACAATCATACAGGTGAGAGTAGGCAAAAGCCCTTCACGTGTATACTGCTACACTCGCAAAGGAAAATATGCACAAGGGTTACAGGCTAGCTAGCTTCGTCGATGTTGTACAGGCTCTGACTTACCACATACATAACTCTGACAACGACCAAAGATACCTTCCACTGTCTAGCATTAAATAATAAGAGAACAGCCCAATAATTAGAAGCACCCCAACACTATGGTACCATTTGACTAGGACTCTAATAATCCCTAAAACTAGTGCAAACATATATGGAGAGCTGGTGCTGGTAATACGACTGGCCGACTATGGAATTTGTATGCAGAACCAGAAGGGATAAGTAATTGAATAAAGAGAGAAGTATGAAACCGAAGAAGTTCAGAGAGAGAGAGAGAGATAGTAGTATAGAGAGTTATATGAGACACAGGTTGCAAGGGACATTTAGGACCTAGCACACCAAGCCTAGCTCTGCAGGAGACAAGGATAGGAGCCCGCACCACCGTCCCAGGACCGCGGCCGCCAATCACAGACTACTAAGTCATGAAGAGCAAGCTATCTATGACGTCGACAGGGCCGCCAGCCAATCACGGGCGTGGGAGACTCCTACCGAGCGCGGGAGGCAAACTTACATACACACGCACATACTACCACCACGCTGCCTACCCCGCTCTCTCTCTCCTTAACTTCACACCATGCATCTTATATTCTAGCACCGATATAAAATACTTCTAAGCGTCACAAACAAGAATAAAGATCACCACTGATCTGTCTGTGACATGTACTCTATGAAAGAAAGAAAATCATTCTACGATTATTGTAGCCCATATCACTGCCCTGGCGAGCGCTAGCGAGTCACGAGCGCATTCTGGCAAGCTGGCCAGCGTAACAATGGCTAACTAATAATTTGTTCAAGACTGGAATAAGAGAAATAATACAGGAAAGTTAAACGTAAAATTTGATTGCAAGGTCTTCGAAAGCCATTAAGCACTGCAAAGAATAAAACTTTTGTATTGATAACCAAAAGAAAGGGACTTTGTAGTTACGATTGAATAGTCTCATTTACTAGGCTACTCTCCAGACTAGTAAAACTTAAATTAGTTCGGCTTCTGACTCGTGGCCACAACTAAGCTAGGAGCCTGGCGAGGTAAAAAAAACAAAAAAACAATCAATTTGTAATCTAAAAAAACATCCAATTCGTATTATCCATAAATAGATTAGTTCCTGCATTTGACAACCGATTTCCTTTGGTATATTATTAACATTAGCATCAAAATCGATATGTCTCTTACAGTATGATTTCCTTAATGTAATCATACTGTACCCGAAAAAGTTCTTCATTACAAAATCTACAATGCAAGATCCGTATTTGAATTGCTTATACTGGTTTATGAATGTATTAACTTAGCTTTAAGGGAGGCATGGAGAGAAGTTTTATTCATAACTTACAGGGGGGTCTAGAGGGCAAACTAAAATAATAAAATTTCTGTAATTTTTAGAAAGACTCAAATTAAATTAAACAAATCTTTCAGCCCAAGCTTTCAGAATACTCTTATCAATGTAATACATAAAAACTCTGTGCGACACTTTTTTTTTTTCATAGTTCTAAAATAATCTTTAAAAATTAACCTTTCCTATATATACACCGAACTATTAAAAGCCTGAAGGTTGAGTTAGGTTTATTGGTTATTCTAAAATTAGAAATAAAATTATGAATATTGAAATAAAATCTCTAAAATATTCTATAGCATATTTTGTATATATTATAAGTGTCAATATACAGTAATTGGAGGCACAATAATGGACAGTCATGTCACAGCTCCCAACAATATATGATTATACAATAATGGATATTCTAGGCAAAACTCCCAAACAATAACAAAACACAATCACTAGTTTTGTGGTAGTCGTGGCCTAATACAGTTACTCATATTGGTTCCGAGGTATTCAGGTGGCATGAGTAATGGTCAGCTGGGTTTGGGGAATGGCGGGCTGGCATGGTAAAACGTTTTGCATCTGGGTCAAGGAGATTAACCCTCTCTGTACCAACGAAGTCTGCCGCTCTCCCGCTCTTCTCCACAAGCTTTAATAAGAGGCTTTAAGAGCCTGTAAATTGCCATGGCATTCCAGAACGGTCCTTGCAGCCAATGGGTTAAGGTAAAAGAGAACAGGAAAAAGGTAAAATTTTAAGATCTGTGGACCTACCTTAAAAACTTTGTCAGAGTCCGGGAAAGTGATGGAAAGGTCAGACATATGACCGGACTCCCTCAAGTACACCAGTCGTTCATTAGTGGTTGACAGGCAGCAGGTTATGGGGTTCGTGGGAAGGATCTTTGTGTTCACAGGATTTTCAAGGTCTGCATCCGCGACTCTTCGGTTTCTAGTCATCAATACCCTCCTCTCCGGCGAGCTGTGTATCCAAAGGTTGTGGTTTTTGTTCTTCCCCTCCATAGCTGCAAGTGACTAAGAGGATTAGGAACATTAACACTAGATTAGCGGGCTAGCGGTTTATTTATATGTACCGCCCAGCGGGGTGTTTTTATCCAAAATAGGGCTGTTTACGTGATCATTTTCATGCCTAAATAAGACCCAGAGCGTAAAACAAGTATCTATCCCTGAAAGGGCATAAACAGAGCTTTCCAATGACACCATAACGATCCTTTTATGATGGCTAGTTTTCTTGCAACAACCACGCAACGCGAGTGCAAAAAGCATGTAATTCGGCACTTTCCCCATACAATTCCGTATGTAGCGAGTGAGAGAGGGAGGGAGGAGGTGGGATTCGTGTCAGTAGGTTCGCCGCGGTGGTCTGGAGCAGTCATACGCTCGCTACTCTCCTGCCACTACTTGTCTCTCTCTCCCAGCAACATTACGTGCTGAAATTGCCACACAACCTATGTCGAGCGCCGCCAGATAGTCCAGATTTATTATACTCTACTTATGTTGCGCGCCGACACTTAAGGGTTAAAGACAGTCATCTATTCAAAATGACTAGTTTACATATTGTAACTAAAAGTTTTTTTTTTTTTAAACTCTGGGAAAGCTGGATTAATGGGCTGTAAATTTCTATACCTATTTACTAGTCTACTTTCCAAATGGTAGACAAATCAGCTGCATTGATAAATATATTTTTGAAGTATGTGAGGCTGGTTGGAGAGCGCTTTTTCAGCTGATCATACAATCTTAACCCAAAAACGGTGAGGGGGGGGGGGGGGGGGTATTGAACTAGCTCTCCATGGGCGAGCATATTGGCTCCATTCAGGCCTATAATAGTCATTTTACGATTAATATCGTTATTCTTATTCATAAGAGCCTATTTTACCTTCCTATGAAGATAGTAACTTGTAACAACAATAAAACAAGTGAAAATATTATTTTTCTGGTCAAAATCGCGAATATAGATGGACCAGCCCATTCATGAATTATGGAGAAAATTGAGGCAACCCCTCCCTCCAAGAGGCCTCAAGCCACACTGAGTCTACTCCTACACACTCGCTTATGTAACCCACTCGCTAGGCACGTAAGCACATCCTCCACACATTTTGCTAATGTTAGCACAAAAACATACCATCGAATTAGGGAATAACAGGGAAAATAGGTGATAATTGAAGGGAAAGGGGGGAAGGAGGGGTTGTGGAGGAGTGATAAGAAGTATAGGAAAACAAAAAAACAACAACTTGGGTTTAATGTTATTTTAATACCACAAATTTTGTTGATATATTTGAAGATTAATAATGAATCTATATGCTCTAAAGAGTATAAGAACATTTGTTTTAACCCTCGGCAAAACCTAATAAAAAAGTATGGTACTAAAATGTCTTTTGTAACAAGGTTGTCAATACGGTACTTCCAGTTATCGATAGCTCTAAAGATCATATGAAAATGTGTTAAACCCTCGGAAAAACCTAATATAAAAGTATGGTACTAAAATTTAATAAGTAACAAGGTTGTCAATATGGTACTTTCCCATTATCAATGTACAATCAAAGCTGAAGATTGCAGAGTAAACACCGTAGACTTCAGAGACTTTTCTTTCACCTTCGTATAATCGACAGCCAATTTTTTGTTTTTTATTTACTAAGGTAGTACTCAACCAGCAGGGCTGTGGGGGCAGCAGCCCCCACCCATAATACTAGGTTAGGTTAGGTAAGGTAGTTAGGTTAGGCTAATGTCTTTTCAAATCACTATCGGGGGACGTGTCTCAACATTGATCGATAGGTCTAATGGGGAAAATAGGTTTTCCCGAGATTTCTAATTAATTACAAACACTATATATTGATGTAAATGAAAAATTATTTTTATATAAAACACTGAAAATGTGGGGTATTAAAATAACATTTTTCCAACACTTGTTTAGTGCTACTGGGGCTGTTTAAATGTTTGTTTTAGGCCTCCCTCTTAAGAGCTTTGCCGCCCTCTCCCAGTAAAACTTCTTATGAGCTTTGCAGCCGTTGCCGGGTTAATTAAAAAACTGGTTTTATGTTCTGTATTACAGTTACGGTTAGTTATAGTGGTGCAGTACCAGACCCCATACAGACGCTATTGACCATGAAGTACCAGCTTAGTGCTACAGAGGAGTAGTCTGTTTTAAACTGTTTATGAGATGCATAAAGGAACACCAAACCAGGATAATTATAGGGAATAGGCTCGCAGTCCTATTATAC